>AWOL01S0001129.1:3037-116587 GCA_000715115.1 Nicotiana otophora | reverse complement strand
GTTAACGGGCTACAGCCCGGTTCAGCCCATTTTTTAACGATTTTTTTAAATTATTTTTTTTAATGGACCAACTGAAACTCCTGATATTGACACTTGTATTTATGATCTACACAAACATTTAGAAATATTATATAATTATTATGCTAATAGTGTTGATGCTTCTTCTGCTGTAGATGCAAATATTCCTTCAAGTTCAATTTCAACATCTGGGACCAGTGCTTTGGATGATAATGATGGTGTTGAAGATTATTTGATTTGGTCTACACTAGGGGAGCATCAACAAACCAGTAGCAGGAATATTGATGAACTTCAATTCTACTTGCAAAAGTCAGCAGAGCCCCTCACAAAGAAATTTCTACCACTGGGTTGGTGGAGGAGCAACTCAAATAAATTTTCTGTTCTTTTGGCCATGGCTCGAGACGTGCTAAATGTATCGATTTCAACAGTCGCATCAGAGAGTGCATTTAGCCAAGCAAGGCAGCAAGTAGGAGATACCCGTCATTCATTGGGTAGCAACGCTTTAGAAATTCTAGTGTGCTTTAGAGATTAGATAAGATCATAACGACGAAATCAAGGGCGTGACGAGGTAGATGAAGCGGAGGACCAAGAAATTGGAGATATAATAGTTTATAGTGCTGATTCAACCAATGCCGGAAACCAAGAACCTCATGTTGACATGGATGAACTTACAAAAATGATGCAAAGCATTTGATGTACTATTTTTTTATTTTTATAATTATTGTAAACTTTTAATTTGCAAGTTCAAAAATAACAAAATCAAAAAAGAACTTGCAACTTAATTTGAAGTATTATATATTATTCAATAAAAATATCAAATGAAAGTCTTTAGAGCTTGATCCTTACATATTTGCCAACTGGTCTTATTGAATAATATTTTGTGGCCACTTACTTTCAAATTTTAATTTTAAAATTATAAAATTCAAATTTTAAATTTAAAACTTTAAACTTCAAAGTTTAATTCTAAGCCTTAAAAGTTTTCAAACACTTAAGTATCAATAATATTGAATAAGAAAAATAAAATTTACTTTAAAAAAAATAAAATTCCACGGCCCGCTAATAGCCCACTAATAGCCCGCTAAGCCCGAACCCAGACGGACAAACAAAAATCCGAAAAAGTACAGCCCGCTAACTCATTCCGTTAACAACCCGCAACGTTAAACGGACGGGCTGATTTCTTTTGTGTCCAGCCCGTCCCAGCCCCTCCCTCCCGTTAAACACCCATAGTATCAATTCACTCAGTCCTTCCAGTCACTCACTCCTCCCAATCACTCAATCCTCACATTCACTCCGTACTCGGCACTCACGCTCAGTTGGTACCTTCGCTCACTGGGGGTGTGTACCGACTATAGAGGGGCTCATACAACCTAAGAGCTATAATTCGCACGGACAGCTCGTGTGTTGCACGGATAACTCACGTGCTATAGTATCAATATCTAGATCCGCACGGACAACTCACGTGTTGCATGGATAATTCACGTGCTATAGTATAACATCTGGATCCGCACGGACAACTCACGTTCCATAATATAATATCTTACAATTAGGCCCTCGGTCTCACTCAGTCATCAATCTCTCCAGTCTCTCGGGCTCTCAATGTCATGAAATATCAGCCCAAAATAATGATGTGATGTATCAATATGTAGCAACAGAGACTGAGGTCAATATGTATCAATATGCTCCAAAAATGACATCTAGCACGTATCGACCTCAAACGACTCAAAACTAGACAAAAGCAACTCAAATACATCAAATAAAGCCTAAGGAAATAATTCCAAATGAAAAAAGGTCAAATCTTTAATCAAAAGCCCAAAATCGGCCAAACCGTCCAACCCGGGCCCATACCTCGAAACCCGACAAAATTCACAAAATCTGACAACCCATTTAATTACGAGTCCAACCATACAAATTTCACTCAAATCAAACTCCGAATCGATGTTCAAATCGCAAAAATTAACTTTAGGCTAAAACCCCCAAATTTCTCTTTTGGAATCCTTAATCAAATGCCGAAAACGAAGATAAATTCATGATATAAAATCAAAAATGAGTAGAGAACACTTACCCTAGTCCACATGCTAAAAATTCCCTCAAGAATCGCCTCAATCCGAGCTCCGTAGCTCCAAAAATGCAAAAAATGACCGAAACCCCTGAAATAGAGTACTGTATACTTCTGCCCAAGCATCCTCTTACGCGAATGCGGGAAGTCTATCGCGTTCGTGATGAATAAAATACACTGCCACCAAAAGTACTACGCGTTCGCGATACACCCCACACTAACGCGATGAACACTGATGCAAAGCTTCGCGAACATGACCCACCTTTTGCGATCGCGTTGAAGAATTCTCCAATTCCCAGCTGCCAATTCTCAACACTACATGAACGCATAGCAATGGAAGCGGGTGCGAAGATAAAAATCTTCAACCCAGTGCGAACGCGACCTCAGAAGCGCGAACGCAAATAACAAATAGCTCCACTGACCAAACACCTTTCGCGATCGCGGATACACCTTCGCGATCGCGAAGAATGCCAAAAGCAACAAGTAACAACAGAAAAACCAGTAATGCAAAGCCATTTGAAATGATCCGAACTACGTCCGAAATTCAACCGAGCCCCTCGGGACCCCGTCCGAACATACCAATAAGTTCCATAATACAATACGGACCTACTCGAGTCCTCAAAACACACATAACAACATCACAACGGTGAATCACACCTCAAATTAAAATCTATGAACTTTGAAATTTTCAACTTCAATAACTCGAGCCGAAACATAGCAAATCAACCCGGAATGAACCCAAATTTTGCACACAAGTCCCAAATGACAAAACGAAGCTATTCTAATTTCCGGAATCACAATCCGAATCCGATATTAAAAAGTCCACTCCCAGTCAAACTTTCTAAAAATCTTACTTCCGCCATTTCAAGCCAAATTCCACTACGGACCTCCAAATCACAATCCGGACGCGTTCCTAAGTCCAAAATCACCCAACGGATCTACCGGAATCATCAAAACGCTGTTCCGGGTTCAAATTCACAAAAAGTCAAACTTGGTTAACTCTTCCAATTTAAAGCTTCAACAATGAAATCCATTTTTCTAATTAAATTCCGAATAACCTGAAAATCAAAACCGACGATTCACATAAGTCATAATACATCATACGGAGCTACTCATTCCCGTAAACTACCGAGCGAAGTGCAAATGCTCAAAATGACCGGTTGGGTCGTTACATTTTCCCTCACTTAAACATATGTTCGTCGTCGAACGTGTCCAGCATTGTTCTCAAAGTCATTAAACCGCCGTGTAACCTTACCATTCATATACCCGGGGGTGATCTCACGTCACCCTATCCATATAGGTCTGATAACACAACATAACTGAGATTTCCTTATATCAACTTAGCCCATAAGCCTTAGAATCCAATTTCCAACATCCAGAACTTTCTATAAGATCAGAATCTCGCATCAACACTCTGTATAAGTATGAAAAAGCTATATCAAGCCATATCCATAACCCAAGATATAATCACATGATATACCGCATAACTCAAATACTCATATCAATGATTTCTAATCATAGCAGCTATCCAAAACAACCCAATTCCGGTAATAAACCTCATGTCAAACCAAACCTCATCCTAAAACCTTCGTACACTGCTGATGATGAAAGAAACACGCGGAAACTCATAACCATTCATGAGACCAACAAGTCATGGAGGTCCCCCTACTTCAACAAGAACTATAGCCAATTCTTAAGTCGACTTCCGATATTATCCTTCCAAATATACCGCAATCAAATCCGATAGCACCCATCCTAGATCCGACAATTTCATCTTATCAAATACCAACTACTCTATTGACACGCAACACCAATACTACCCAGAGCCACAAATCGTGCAATCCATGCACCAATAAGCAACAATCCAAATATACTCAATCACGAAAAAATGACGCAAACAAGAGAACCGCCCCGCAAGCTCAACGGGTACCACCACAATGCAATGCTAAGAACCCATCACACACCGTAGAACCATAACACACGAATCTAACACAAAGGATCATATCTCAACATAACTCCGCTGCAATGCGCGACCCCATCCAAACACTGGCCCATATGATACACCTCGAGCCACCATGCTCAAAATCAATAACCACGCATAATTCGACATCAAATACCCAAAGTGCATTACCATAACCACGGAGAAGCCAATGACACAATGCCACCAAAACTCGAAAGGACATAACCAATCTGCAATCAATCATGCGATACCTAAATACTCATCTCACGCAAATTCCACTATAAAGCCCCAATAGAACTGCACCATGTGTGCATAAAACCAACGAATCCCAACCCCTCGTAGCATAGAAAGAGTAACTCACAGAACATATCAGAACACAAATAAGCTGAACACCAACCGAATGGCACATCCCTCAACAATAGCAGTATGGAGTCGACTAGTTTGACCCGGTGTAGAACGCAAATACTTACTGAGCTTATCAATGAACCCCTAATCAACTCTGACCATTCACAATAGATAAATAACCCTCCAAATGTCCACAATGACTGAATCATAACACTTTCTATCATCTGGCTAGCTCTGGCCACAACTTCACAATCCACAACCACGAAACAATCTGCTCCTGAAAACTCTCGGTTTCCAAATCCATAGAACACACGAATCACCATTTCTGGTTCCATCTCCACCGCCTGAATGTCTAACACATCTCTCATACACGATCATCCAATGAGGAATACTTCTAAAATTCTTCCGTGCCACCTAGAAAAATTTGAACATCAGCAGTGGATGTGAATACCTATTTTTGTACTATTTTAACCTCCTAAAGTCATTAGTGTTCTGTTACTTTAATTATTTTTTCTAATTTTTGTGTCTTTGATTGCATATTTTCTATCATAAAAATACCAAAAAATGGTTCTTTCTTTATTTGTGCATTTTAGGAATTAACAAATTATTTCAATTGGTGAATTAATCTAGTTAATTGATCATTTAAATAAGTTACTTAATTAATTTATTTATTTGTATAAATTTAGTTTAATAAGTAGGATTGAGGAATAAATTGGGTTAAATTTGAAAGAGAAAGTGACCAAAAGTGCAAGATAAGAGGCTGCCCTTGAAAGGGTCTGAAACGTCGTAGTTTTGCCTCAAAATTACGTCGTTTCATTAAGTGACCCAAGATCAAATCTCACCCATTGATCAACCTTTGATCTAATGGTCCATATTTTATCTCTCAAGAGGTTTTTAAAGTTTCAAAAATCTGAAAAATTCCCTCATTTCTCCCATAACTCTTTATCTGTTCTCTCTCTCTTCTCTCCGCCGCCGCCACCGCCGCCGGAAATCGCCCACCGGCGGCGGCCAACCTCCAAACACCCCCAAATTCACACCATGTAATCTTCACAACCTCCTCTTTCCATATCTCCAAACCAAATCCTTCAAAAACCCCTCAAACTCCTTCAATTGTAGATCTAGGAAACTTTAGCCGCCATTTGAAGTTCCGGCCATTACCACCCCACAATACCTACATCAACAGATAGAGCTCATCAAGACCAACCTATTGATATCAATTTCATCCCGAAAATCTGGCAACTAAAAATCCGGCCAAATTCCGGCGACTACCCCGAACTCCCTCCTTTGGTATACCCCTATTCTCGTTTCCTTTGTCTATTTTTTCTAATTGTATTGTATTTAGTTTATGTCTAACATAATTCATGATTTTATTTATTTATTTATTTATTTTTATTATTATTATTTATATTTTTATTATTAGTTATGTTTAATTTATGTTAGCTTAGTCGTTCATAATTATTAATCATTGTTAATTAGTTATTCATTAGTTTTGAAATAGTTATTCGCTTAGTCATGATAGTTTATGATAGTTTCAAGTGCTTAGTGAATTTATTTTTATTAGATTTGAGTATTTGAATTTTGTGTTGATAAAAGCTGAAATTAAAGAAGGAATAGTACAAGTTTGGTTGTTTTTACTATGCAAAGACTTTGGAGTACAAAACTCAAAAGTCATTGTGTGGTGACAAATGCAATACTTTTTGGCAGCTTTTGAAAAGTTTTTAGCATACAAAGTGAGTCTTTTGGACAAACTTTTCATGAACCAAAATCCATCTAAAATATCTGATTTATTTGTCTATTTAAAGGGCTGCTCTTCTCTTACAAAATACACACTCTATCTTACACTGGGACATCTTTAGAGTTGTTTGAAGACACATAGTTTTGAGCAAAAAAAAATCAGCAGCTGAATATGTTAGTAAGTTAAAATTTGTGAGCTTTTTGAGTGACTCCTAGTGTGCAAAAATCATTAAGAAAATAGAGCAATCGTTTGGATAAGTTCTGAGATTGTTAGTTACTAGTTTCAAGTGTATTCGCGGGATTGTTTGGGTTGTTTCTCATACTGATTGGCTGTTTGTTACTGTTGCTGGAATTTCTGTTCATTCATCACTGATCTTTTCTTTTCTGTTATCCAGGTATTCCCTCATATGTTACTGTAATTTTTTGGGGTCAACAATGAATGAAAATGAAGCTATTTAAGTTCTTTTCAGTTTATTATAAGCTTAACAACATTCTGTTACTTGTATAGTTTTGTATGTAAGCACGCGTAATAAATTCACTATAACCTTGTATTAATGAGAAAATGCTTCGTTAATCCAAGGAGGGTTTTCATGTTCTTTAAGTGATGTGTTTGTGTTATGTAATATTTTTTTTAAATAAGGCCAAATATCTAAAGATGGGAATAGTAATGCATTTTGAAGTGTTAAACTTAGTAGTATCAAGTTCCTTCTATAGGCTATTATATTCTCCAAGTGCCATGCGTTCAAAATGTGTAGTAAGATGAAAAGTTTAACTTACTTCCCCTTTTGGATCTCCTATCTTCGTTAAGATGGCGAAAAAAGAATAAAATAATCAGGAACAAGGTTGGTTATTTTTGCAAAAAAAAAAAAGACCTAATTTTATTTGTCAATAAGCATAAGCTAGCCAAAGTAAGTTTTTTTAGGAATATTTTGCAGCAGGGTGGTTTCGGTACAAATCATTGACCAAAAGTTTTAAAATAATCTTTTCCTAGCTTAGAAGCTTAATAGATTTCTTAAAGAATTCAATACTTAGGAAATATGTTTTCTTCCCTACAAATGTGTTTCTCTGCTCCAAGGAACGAGTTCATTACAGGAGGATTGGGTCTAAAATGGATTGTTTCCAAGTTAATATTTTTTTGTACATTTAAAATTTTTAATGAATTGATCTTGGGCTAAATTTTGTTTTAATTGAACTTTGGGCCATATTTCCTATTGCTTGTGAGGCTCATTCACATAATAATATTAGCTAAACCCAAGAAGAATATAATACCTAGCAGGCCCAATGCCTTTAAAGTTCATTTGCCCATTTCTTCCCAAAAGTTGCTGGCCCATTTGTATTTAACTCAATGGCTGCCCACTCTTTAAAATAACAAGTTGGCCCAATATTTATTTTTATTTTTTCTTAGTCAATTAATCTCAATAAATTAGATTTTCTTTATTAAAATAACTTTACAACTTAATCGCCTTAGTAATTAATTTAAACGCTAGACAGTTAGTAGGCACACTTTAACTTCACTGGCTCGCTTGCGTAGCATGATATTATTTTTATTAAATTAATTCAATAATATCATGCCATACCCATTAGTTTTTAGTTAATTTTTAATTTAATTAATCTTTTGCTAAAATCGCAGATTCGCTTGCGTAACGCGATAGTTGATTTTTAATAATTTTTAAGAATTAATATTTTCAAATGTAGTAATTTCTCTAAAGTTTGGTTGTCATGATTTCTGATTTGCTTACGAGGTGCAATTATGATGAGTTAATTAATTTTATTTTTCGATCACGCATTCGCTTGCGCAACGTGGTTATGACAGTGTAATATTATCCATTTTGTTTATAATCAAGAAATAGAAGTGGATAGGTGAAACATAAAAATTATATAAATTGTAGTTTTGTCCAAAATTAAGTCAAGCCAAATGTAGTCAATAAAGCGACCGTGCTAGAACCACGGAACTCAGGGAATGCCTTACACCTTCTCCCCGGCCAACAGAATTCCTTACCCAGACTTTATTTTTGCAGACCAATAATAATAGAGTCAAACCTTCCTTTGACTAGGGATTCAAATAAAAGGTGACTTGGAACACCCAAAAACTCAATTCCAAGTGGAGACTCTGTAAATAAAATAATCCCTATTCAAGTTTGTCAATTTAATTAGAAAAACTCTTTAACCCACAATAAACCATCATGCATTTATCTTTTTGCAGGTAGAAAGGGGGTGTGACAGCTCTGGCGACTCTGCTGGGGAATCTTCAAGAATTCGAGCTTGTACATCGACTTAATTTGGCTTTATTAATTTTTGTATATATTGTGATTTATTTTGGCCTAATGTGTTACTTGGCCAGTTTTTACCGTTTTGATATTGTTGAACTATACATATAAATTGTATCCTCTCTCGCATCCCTTTGAGTCTTCTGATAATTAGTTATGTTGTGTTTTCCTACCAGCATCAAAAAATTTTTGTCTTGAGATAAAGCCAGTTAGCCTACCAGCTTCTGGTGAAGGATTTAGTCACATATGCTTAGGCGGGAGAGCCGTTAGCTAGCCAGTGCTGTTCTACTACTGGTGACGCTTCACGCTCCTCGGCTCGGGTTGTCTGCCCGGGTAAGCCAGGTCTAGATACCATCTCCGTTAGGATTTTAAAACTTAGAAGAACAAGCCACAAACAATGAATATCCCTAGTTGGCTACGCTTTATTTGCATTATGTACATTTGACTTAGCAGTGCTCGACACAGGGGCCGAGTTCTGTTTTAGGACAGGTACCTTGTTGAGACCATTATGTTATGTTATGTGCTACTTGTTGCATTATTTGGAAGGCTTGCATGTCGACCGACTTTAGCATAAATCAGTTGAACGAACAGAGAAAAAATGATGTGGTCTAGTGCATATGGATTTTAAGGATTAATTTTCATATAAAAAAAAAGAACATAGTTGGTTTTATCTCCGAACTACGTGAGTTTGATTCTCACCGGGTGTGATATACGTAGGCAACCTCCATCGGGTTCAGCCCACATTTGTCAAAAAAAGCATAAAAATTACGCATGTGCATAAAATTTTCAATAAACAAATTTGCTATTTTTGTTCATTTTTTACTGTTTGGCCCTCGTGTCTGGCCGTTTTGCCGAGACACCCTTAAAACCTTCCACGGAAGTACCGAAGGGCCATTTTTGAAAAAAATAGCCATTTTATTTATTTTTGTCTACCTTTTATTGTTTTGTCCCTATGGTCGTCGTATTTGCCAAGACAACCTTTAAGCCTCTCTCGAGAGTATCGAAGGGCCGTTTTCGCAAAAATAGCCATTTTATTTATTTTGTCGACTTTTTATCATTTTGTCCCTATGTTCGGCTATTTTGCTGTGATTGCCCCAAAATATTCTTTGGAAGTGCAAAAGGTTCATTTTCGTAAGAAGGCTTTGGAGTCCAGTTTTGTCACTTGTACGAACTACACGCACTCGATTCTTGACCCTATGCAAGATAACTAGGCAACCCTTTTATGGTTCGGTGCCCCGTCCAAATCGGTTAAGTCTTACCATAATGGTCATAATTGACTGATCGTCGAAATCATATCATCTCCCAACGAGATTGTCCGCTCAATTTCAGTAAACCCTCACTTCAAAACACGGTTAGGGTCGGTTACTTGAGTCCCACATTTCCATTTCTAACTTTAATGAGCCAAACCCCAAGGTATTAGAGAGTTTTGTATTATCTAAGCTTGCATCAGTCCGAACCTCATGTTCTACTACTTAGGTGTGGTGTAGATGCAATGAAAAGAAGATCTAACAAAAGATCAAAAGATGACGAGCCCCCACAGATTTAGCTTGTGCATAAAATACCCCGGTTATTGAGACAATGGTGGGAAAATATGGGCATGTCTGAGCAGGAAAAGATAAAGGACCATCTGGGTCACTTTATGAACATTATGGAGATCAACCTAAGGAGGGACTTAATCGAGGCATTGGTGCATTTCTGGGATCCTAATTTCAACGTATTCCATTTTAATGGTTTTGAAATAACTTCCACTCTGGAGGAGTTAGCTGGATACACAATGTTAGGTGATGAGCTTCGAAAGAAGAGACCCTTGGCCCCAAGGGATGTCACTGGCAGTGAGTTCCTTGAGCAGATGACAATCAACCAAAATAAAATAGCAAGTGTAGAACGAGGGCACGTCCGATTGGATTTCTTGTACGACAGGTATGGGTGTCCAGGTGGATTTTCAAAGCACGAAAAGGAGATTGATAATAAAATTGGATACAAAACTTGGCAAAGCCATGGGCGGAAAGCATTCCTAGTGGCATTTCTAGGGACACTGGTTTTCCCGAGGCATGACAAAAATATTGATATTCGATTATCTGGCATAGTCACCACTTTATTGCATGGAAAGGACGTCAGTATCATTCCTATGGTATTGTCTGATATTTACCGTACCTTAACCAAGTGTCGGGAAGGAAAGGATTTCTTTGAGGGCTGTAACGTCATACTCCGAATATGGTTTTTATAGCACCTTCTCAGTCATCCCACACGGTTAATTTTAGTGTTCATTGGAACCACATTGAGCTTGGAGATGAGTTTGAAGATTTGACTGAAGATAGTAGCTTCCCCAAGGGAGTCGAAGCATGGAGATGGCATCTTCAAAAGTTGACCGCTACTGAAATCACATGGAACTACCACTGGTTCTCACCAAAAGAAGTCATATACAGGTCTTACCACCATTCATTTTGGATTTTGATAGGTCTTCGGGGTTTTCAACCGTATGTGCCTATGAGAGCCCTATGCCAGTTAGGTCGAAAATAGGTAGTGCCCACAGTGGAGCACATGCAAAGATTCACGTGGGAGGTAACATCAGAGGATCCTGTTCATGAGGCTTATGCTCAACATGTTTAGGAAGAAATTAAAGTTCTTGAATTTCACACTATGGTGGAAGATCAGGATCGAAGAGAGTTAGACCCGACATATTTTGAGTGGTTCTATGACCAAGAGGCTTTTGGATCCAGGCAAGAGACAGTTCTAAAGAGCACAGCAGAATGGGAGACTGAAATCAGAACAAGAGTAGGGCATGTCAAGGAAGAAATAACAAGAGATTATGAATCCATCATTCGGGCTCTACGTAGGGATATAAGTATTGCCAACGTGAATATAGATTTGCAGTGCATTGAGTTTGAAGAGGAGAAAATCAGATTGACACACGAGGTTCAAGAGCTTCAAGCATAACTTCGGCAAGCGAGAATAAGGGTTGCTGCTCAATAATAGGCAGCCATTCCAAAGCATGAAGAAATGCATTACAGCCTTATCATCTATGATCTAAGGGCTCGGGCCAGGGCTGCAGAATCAGGTAAGAACCAGGTAGAGAATGAGCTAACAAAGGTCCAGAACCAGCTGAATCTAGCGTTACAACGCGAGGCGGATATATCGAAAATAGCCAATAACCATGAGCGACATATCCAGTTTTTAAGTCAGAGCCAGGAGCATGTTAGAAGGAGGGTCTATGAAGTGGCTTCTTATACCGCTCGAGGGTGTGTGACTTGTCAGGGTTTGACCCGAGAGCAATTTGCTATGGTAGCGCCCAACTTCGCACACCACATTGCCACAGACATGAAGCACATATAGCATGATATGGGAGGTCAGCAGCAAGAATAAGCACTTTGACTACAATGATGTCGGTGGATTCTCCTGCAGGGATTAAAGTCTTATTTTAGTTGGCAGTCCGCTTTGATTGTTCATTTGTAGTCATTGAAACTATAAGAGTCTTTTGGTGTTTTGCCTTTTATTTTATTTTTTATTTTAAAAAAGGGGTTTGTTTGAGTCCAGTCTGGTTTTGTTTAAATATTTGTCTTTTAGGTTATATCTTTATGTAATTTGCCTTTGTGTTGTATCAAAACAAAAAAGAAAAAGAAAAATTCGAAAATTAATGAAAAAGATTTTGTTTTAGAAAAATTCGAAAATGAAACAAAAAGATGTTATTTTTTGTACATTAAAAAACAATAAATCGTCATGTCCCTGAACTACGTAATGATCTGATTCTTGCGGAGAAATGATATGTAGACAACCCCCAAAAGGTTCGATCGAAATATTTCTCAATAATTCCAAAATGAAGGGATGAAGATAAAAAAAAAAGGAAGAAGAAGAAGAAAAGAGAATAAAGAGAGAAAATAATATGCAGCAACCTTATAAGCCGGAATAAAATATGAAACCTTCCAAAAACATGTTAGAAGTGGTGATATTGTTAAGATCATGGCATATTACGTGTGATTCATATATGTAAAATGCTTAACCCTAACACGTTTGTTGTCTTTTATCTAGTAAGTTTAAGGTGGTTGGTTTGTGGTGAAACTGGCAACACATCATTACTTTACCTGATCTAAGAGGAAGGTAGCAATGGCTAACAATGATGAAATCGAGGTGGTCAGTGACGACCCTCAGTGTCAATCAGTTGAGCAAGAGTCGGAGGGAGTAAGAATATTGAAACGACAACTGTCTGATGTGTATCAGGCTTGTGTCTCCGGTCAGCCTCCGCCTCAGGGTCCCTCAGAGGGAACTTACACCGTACCCCAGGATATTCAACCACTACTCCCCACGATGAGTGATCACATTCTACCTTCGGGATATGTGCCAAACTATAATTTCCCTGCCGCCCCTGGTACCTCCAATGTGCGACCTCCTGCCACACCGGTTAGGAACACCCCTCTTGTTATGTCTGGCGCGCCAGTGTATATAATCCCGCCACCAAATCCTGTGACGAGGCCAAACATCGATCTATTATATCATGCTTATGATGGCCAGTGCTACTCTCCAGATATGGCTTTTAAGGTTTTGACTCCACACAATCAGACCCTAAAGTATGAGTCACCTACAGAAAATGAAAAGGCTCTTAAGATAGGAGAGCCAGATGAGATGGTCAAGAAAATGAAAAGTCTGGAGCAGAACATAAAGAACATACAAGGACTAGGTGGTCACAAAAGTGTCTCATTCAGTAATATATGTTTGTTTTCTCACATCCATTTGCCACCAGAGTTCAAGACCCCAAGATTTGAGAAATATGATGGACACGATGACCCTATCGCCCACTTGAAAAAGTACTGCAACCAGCTGAGGGGCGCGGGAGGAAAAGAAGAGTTGTTGATGGCTTATTTCGGGGAGAGCCTTGTGGGGGTAGCCTCCGAATGGTTAATTGACCAAGATGTCTCTCACCGGTACATTTGGGATGACATGGCCCAAGCCTTCATCAAACAATTTCAGTACAACATTGATATTGCGCCAGATCGCAATTCCCTGTCTAATATGAAGAAAAAGCCGACTGAAAGCTTCAGGGAGTATGTCGTTAGGTGGAGAGAGCAAGAATATAGAGTTAAGCTACCCATGGATGACCATGAGTTAATCACTGTCTTCCTTCAGGCTCAAGATCCTGATTATTTTCAAAATATGATGTCCGCAATAGGTAGACCTTTTGCTGATGCAATCAAGATAGGAGAAATGGTCGAGAATGGCCTCAATACTGGCCGAATTATAAGTCAAGCAGCTCTCAAATCAGCCACTCAAGAAATACAGAATAGGACAGACAACCTTGTTAACCAAAAGAAGAAAGATGAGGAGGCCATGATGGCATCACAGGCAAAAAGAGGCCAAAGGGGAACACTTCAACCCCCGGATCCATGATACTCAGTTGCTCAACTATATGCAATATTCAATGCTCAGTCTTATACCAAGCCATCCAATCACCAACATATGCGAGCCCCAGCTTTAACATACATTCGTCCGCGACAACAGAACTCTCAATCACCCTACAACCCTCGTCCAAAACAAGAGTGCGAAAGGGAACATAAGCAGAGGGACAATTTCACGCCAATTGTAGAATCCTACACAAGTTTGTTTGAAAGGCTAAAATGTTGTGGCATGATTGATCCGCTTCAAGGGTATGTTCCTGATCCATATGCAAAAGGTTTTGACCCTGATGTACGGTGCATGTACCATTCTAATGTCCAGGGGCATAACATTAAGGATTGTCGGGCTTTGAAAAAGGAAATAGAAATGATGGTTCAAGAAAGAATGACCACGGTCTAAGATAATGGCATCCTAAACATCATTGACCAAGCAGGCATTGTTCAGATGATTTACAATGATAAAGAATATGGGGACGGTTTGGTGGAAAATGTCAAGAACCTGTCTGCTGAATGCAAGGCAATTAAAATTGTTGAAGGTCCTGTTTGATGCTGATGCGCAAATGCGTAGCTAAGATGTGAAGCTTGGTAATTGGAAAGTCACTCCCTTCCTTGCCGGAAGGGAGTCTTGGTAACTTATTTTGTCATAATTTCTATCATCTGGATTGCTTCGAGGTTGTGGTCCAGATGTTGTTTGTTTGTCATGTCATCAAATGTCTCTATCCTTTAATCAATAAAATACAACTTTTCGCTTTGTGTTATTTTATCCATTGTGTTTAATTCTTCTTGCATATATAGTTCTTTTCACGCCAATTTCAGTGACATGACATGCATGCGGAGTTTTCGGCTAGATTTTAGAAAGCTTGTCCGGTTTTGAATTAAATCGAGGAAAAGCACTATGAAGATAAGGAAAATACTTAAACACTTTGATGAAAAGCCTGAGTCAAGTTCACAAGGAACCAATATAGTGATATCCGTAGAGGTTAAAGATCTTCATCTTAATCTATCATGAAAATCCGGCTTAAGGATATTTGAATGGGTTAAAGTTCTGTTGGACTAATCAATGAAAAAGGTTTTTTCCACGGCCTGCCATAATCTAATCATATCAGGGAAGATGACCCAATAGCTAGTACTGAAGTGCATCATTTCACATCAAGACAAAAACCAAGAAAAGATGGCTCCAAATTGTCAAAAGTCATTTGTTGCAAACAAGATATTGACGATGGAGCTATACGACTGACAAAACTAAGAAGACAGTCATGTCCATCAATGTTGAACCTGAGAAGAGATAGAATATTTGGCATTCTTGAGGGCGAGAGGCCCTTTTTCCTGCTACCCAAACACTTTATATCCTTCATCACCCCTTTTGAGCTTGCTTTATTTTCTTTGACCCCCTCTTTTGGAATCATGTATAGAGTCTAAAACCAAAAAAAACAAAAAAAAATCGAATATCCATGCCACCAGAAAATATGAGCTAGGACAATTCGATTATACAAAAAAAAAGGAAAAAAAGAAACAAAAAAGGAAAAAAAAGACGAAAAGAAAAACAACAAAGAAATCTTTCATGTTAGTTTGAACTACGTTTGACTTGATTCCTTTAAAGGATACGTAGGTAGCTCTACACTAGGGTTCAGTCTAACCAAATTAAAAAATAAAAATTCTCCAGTACCTGAAACTGAGGCAGAATGTTTTTTATATGTTTTTATGAAGAGTCGATTCCAAGGGTTGTAAATATACAACCCTATCATCTTTGATCTATTTTGAGCCTTCATGCGACCCTTTCTTTCTAACCCTATCCAAAAGCCTTCCAAATAAGGACCTCTCAATTAGTCTTTAAGAATGCCAAGGGAAATAAGCAATAAGCAACAATTTTCACATGACATAGAACGTTTCAAGTTTCTCGCACAAAAAAAAAAAGAAGATAATGAATGAAAATGAGAGTCTTATTGGTAAAAACCCTCATGGGCACTGTAAGGCGATAGTAAGTAGAGATAAATAAATGAGAGAGGCTGGTTAGTGAAAACCTTTCGGGGCACAGTTGGTCGAAGGTGAGCTGTGATTTGATGCAAATGATTGGCACAAAGAGGCCAACTTCAAAGACGAAAAGGAACAACAAGAAGAAAGGGTAGATTTGTTGGATAGAATCGGCCGCTCAGTCCAAAATGTATGTCATGATCATTAAAGATGACTACCATATTCAAAGGAGCCCCTTTTATTTTATTATTATTTTTTATTATTTTTTTATTCCTTTTTCTTTCTTCCTTTCCCCCCTAAAGTGGCATTTTAAATTAAATACTATTCATTCTCACTTTTTCATTGTGTCATTGTATCTATTTCCATTATTATTTTGAGTGAGTCTTTGTTAAAACAAACAAGAAATGATTTCAAAATCTGTTACCGGCTTTCTATCCTAGTACATTAAAGAAGACATACCGAGGGAGCAACATGCACAATAAGTTGTTGAAGTTAAACATGATCCGAGGATTCATGCAAACGGAAGTTTCAAAGAGAAGACTTTGCTAGTCTCTATTTGCTTAGAAATCCAACAAAGAAAGGGCCACAAAATTGGTCACCATTTCCCGAAAATGCAAAATAAATCATGTGGGGCATACACGTCATTGACAAAGGCACAAATCCAACTGTGATTTCCTCTGATAAGCCGGAAAAAGTGTTTCGAAGAAATCAAAAAGGTCACTAAGCAAGACTTGCTTCATGGGCAAAGCTTATAGCACCATAGACACAAACGGATATCGGGTGCAAGATAATTATGTTTGATTTTTAAAGGAAGAAATTGCCAAAGTAAAGACTTGATTTATAGACAAGGTTCAACACCTTAGACATTCGGGTACAAAAGTAGTGGGGGGCAATGATGGAAAGCCAAGATTTCCAGAAAGCAATACAGAGTATCTGAGCAACTCGGTATCGCGCTGAAAGAATCAGTTCTTTTTCATCAAGGTGGCCACAAATTCAAACTAATCAGGGCATTAAGGCCACAAACTGACCACCACTGTTAAACTCACAAATCTTTCTTTGTTTGAAGCAGGAAACAAAGTAGCATAGAAATGCAGTTCTCATAGTACGAATGTCACCAAAGGTAAGTTCTTCAAAGACTCCACTTCTTATTTCTAGGCATGCCCATAATTGCATCATCAACCACTGCATTTTCCAGCATAAGGTACATCAGTCCTTAGTTGAAATCCCATTTTGATATAGGGCACACCACACCTAGTCGCATGTTCAGTATAGGGTAGACCAATTCCTAGCTGTATTGTTCAACCTAAGGTACACTAATCCTTAGTGAGGTTCCACTTTAATACAAGGTATCCTATCCATGGTTACTTTCTCTCTAAGTGATACAAGGCGCCATCCCTTGGTTACATTCTCTCTGCGATACAGGGTGCCAATCCTTGGCCATATTCTCTCTTAGTAATACAGGGTGCCAATCCTTGGTTACATTCTTTCTCACGGATACAGGGCGCCAACCCTTGATTATATTCCCCCTTAGTGATATAGGGCACCAACCCCTGGTTACATTCTTTGCTAGTGATACAGGATGCCAACCCCTGGTTACATTCATTATCAGTGATACAGGGCATCAACACCTGGTTACATTCCCTACAATCCATTCAACCTCACTTGTAGGAGACACACTTCCTAGTTTGGGCGCCAACCCTTGATTATATTCCCCCTTAGTGATACAGGGCGCCAACCCCTGGTTACATTCTTTCTTAGTGATACAGGGCACCAACCCCTGGTTACATTCTTTCTCAGTGATACAGGGCGCCAACCCCTGGTTACATTCTTTATTAGTGATACAGGGCGCCAACCCCTGGTTACATTCGTTCTCAGTGATACAGGGCGCCAACCCTTGGTTACATTCCCTCCAAGTCTTTCAACCTCACTCGTAGGAGACGCACTTCCTAGTTTGAGTGCCAACCCTTGATTATATTCCCCCTTAGTGATACAAGGCGCCAACCCCTGGTTACATTCTTTGTTAGTGATACAGGGCACCAACCCATGGTTACATTCATTCTCAGTGATATAGGGCACAACCCCTGGTTATATTCCCTCCAAGCTATTCAACCTCACTCGTAGGAGACACACTTCCTAGTTTGGGCGTTAACCCTTGATAATATTCCCCCTTAGTGATACAGGGCGCCAACCCCTAGTTACATTCTTTCTCAGTGATGCAGGGTGCCAACCCTGGTTATAATCCCTCCAAGTCTTTCAACCTCACTCGTAGGAGACACATTTCCTAGTTTGATTCATTCCAATAGGAGAAACACTTCCTACTCTGAACCATCAATCCTAGGAGACGCATTTCCTAGTCCGAGTCTTTTAACCTCACTCGTAGGAGACACACTTCCTAGTTTGAGTCTTTCCAATAGGAGACACACTTCCTAATCTGTACCACCAATCCTATGAGACGCACTTCCTAGTCCAAGTCTTTCAACCTCACTCGTAGGAGACGCACTTCCTAGTTTGAGTCATTCCAATAGGAGACACACTTCCTAATCTGAACCATTAATCCTAGGAGACGCACTTCCTAGTCCAAGTCTTTTAACCTCGCTTGTAGGAGACGCACTTCCTAGTTTGAGTCATTCCAATAGGAGACACACTTCCTAATCTGAACCATTAATCCTAGGAGACGCACTTCCTAGTCCAAGTCTTTTAACCTCGCTTGTAGGAGACGCACTTCCTAGTTTGAGTCATTCCAATAGGAGATGCACTTCCTAATCTGAACCATTAATCCTAGGAGACGCACTTCCTAGTTTGAGTCTTTCTACCTCATTTGTAGAAGACACACTTCCTAGTTTTGAGTCATTCCAATAGGAGACGCACTTCCTAATCCAAACTACCAATCCTAGGAGATGCACTTCTGAGTCCAAGTCCTTCAACCTCACTCATGGGAGACAAACTTCCTAGCTTGCGTCAACCGTGTTCATTCTAATAGGAGATGCACTCCCTAATATGAGTCATTATTCCAAGGAGACACAATTCCTAGTTCGAGTCCTTCAATATTAGAGTCATTTCAATGCACACGCACCTCCTAAGTCCAAGTTATATCAATTTTATACCTAAGATAAGAACATAATTTTCGGAGCCTTTAGTTTAATTTTTGCATCTTTCAAATCAAATAAGCTGATCTGCAGCTTTACCCAATAAGTCGCAAAATTTTTTCAGTAACAAACTGGGGTAGAAAATTTTGTTCGTTTTGTTTGTCTTTGATGGCTTTGCAGGCCCAGTCGTAGAGCACATGTTGTGACGATTAAAGCTTGCAGTTTCAGTTTTCTCATCAGAAGAAAGAAATCTTTCGATCACAAGATAGTTGAAGTTAATTTTGATAATGTGTCACCGACCCAGCATCTCAAGATTCATCTTCTCAGTTTCGAATCAGGAAGGCGAGTGACCGAGAATAATCTATAATCTTTTCTTCAAAGAGTATCAAGATCCAGTCTAAGGCCAACACAAGTGAGCGAGTCAAGAATCAAGATTTGACTCCACAAGACTCATAGATTAGGAATTTTATAACTCTTAGTTTGTAGACATATGTAGTTCTCTTCTCTTTTCCTTTTGATGTAAGCAACAAGTAACAGTAACAGAAACAATAGCAGCAACAATAGCAGTCTTAAATCTAGTGTCCCGTAGTCCCATCTATCAAATTTTTTCAGAACTACACTGACCTGATTCCTCTAAACAAGGATATGTAGGTAACCTCGAAAGCAGGGTTCAGTCATCATTTTTCAAAAAATACTTTCATTGGAGTGATATGTGAGAAAAAATTAGCCATGGCATTCACTTTTCTTTGCACGAGAACTCTTCATGTTCTTGAGCAAAGAGGGGCAGCTGTGAATACCTATTTTTGCACTATTTTAACACCTCCTAAAGTCAATGGTGTTTTGTTACTTTAATTATTTTTCCCAATTTTTGTGTCTTTGATTGCATATTTCCTATCATAAAAATACCAAAAAATGGTTCTTTCTTTATTTGTGCATTTTAGGAATTACCTAACTATTTCAATTGGTGAATTAATCTTGTTAATTGATCATTTGAATAAGTTACTAAATTAATTTATTTATTTGTGTAAATTTAGTTTAATAAGTAGGATTAAGGAATAAATTGGGTCAAATTTGAAAGAGAAAGTGGCCAAAAGTGCAAAATAAGGGGCTGACCTCGAAAGGGTCTTAAACGACGTAGTTTTGCCTCAAAACTACGCCGTTTCATTAAGTGACCCAAGATCAAATCTCACACATTGATCACCCTTTAATCTAATGGTCCATATTTGATCTCTCAAGAGGTATTTAAAGCCTCAAAAATCTGAAAACTTTTCTCATTTCCCCCATAACTCTTTCTCTCTTCTCTCTCTCTCTCTCTCTCTCTCTCTCCCCGCCGCCGCCACCGCCGCCGGAAATCGCCCACCGACGGCGGCCAACCTCCAAACACCCATAAATTCACACCATGTAATCTCCACAACCTCCTCTTTTCATATCTCCAAACCAAATCCTTCAAAAACCCCTCAAACTCCTTGAATTTTAGATCTAGGAAACTTTAGCCGCCACTTTTTTGCCTAAAGGCTTAAAGTTCCGGCCACTACCACCCCCACAATACCTACAGCGATGGATAGAGCTCATCAAGACCTACCTATTGATGTCAATTCCATCTCGAAAATCAGGCAACTAAAAATCCGGCCAAATTTCGGCGACCACCCCGAACGCCCTCGTTTGGTATACCCTTATTCTCGTTTCCTTTGTCTATTTTTTCTAATTGTATTGTATTTTGTTTATGTCTAGCATAATTTATGATTTTATTTATTTATTTATTTTTATTATTATTTATATTTTAATTATTAGTTGTGTTTAATTTATGTTAGCTTAGTCGTTCATAGTTATTAATCACTGATAATTAGCTATTCCTTAGTTTTGAAATAGTTATTCGCTTAGTCATGATAGTTTATGATAAAAGTTTCAAGTGCTTAGTGAATTTATTTTTATTGGATTTAGTATTTGATTTTTGTGTTGATAAAAGCTGAAATTAAAGAAGGAATAGTAGAAGTTTGGTTGTTTTTACTGTGCAAAGACTTTGGAGTACAAAACTCAAAATTCATTCTGTGGTGACAAATGCAATACTTTTTGACAGATTTTGAACAGTGCTTAGCATACAAAGTCAGTCTTTTGGATAAACTTTTCTTGAACCAAAATTCATCCAAAACAATTGATTTATTTGCCTATTTAAAGGGCTGCTCTTCTCTTACAAAAGACACACTCTATCTTACACTGGGACATCTTTAGAGTTGTTTGAAGACACATATTTTTGAGCAAAAAGAAAAATTAGCAGCGGAATATTTTAGTAAGTTAAAATTTGTGAGCTTTTTGAGTGACTCCTAGTGTGCAAATATTATTAAGAAAATAGAGCAATCGTTTGGCTAAGTTCTGAGATTGTTAGTTACTAGTTTCAAGTGTATTCGCGGAATTTTTTGGGCTGTTTCTCACACTGATTGACTGTTTGTTACTGTTGCTGGAATTTCTGTTCATTCATCACTGATCTTTGCTTTTCTGTTATCCAGGTATTCCCTCATATGTTACTGTAATTTTTTGGGGTCAACAATGAATGGAAATGAAGCTATTTGAGTTCTTTTCAGTTTATTATAAGCTTAACAACATTCTGTTACTTGTATAGTTTTGTATGTAAGCACGCGTAATAAATTCACTATAACCTTGTATTAATGAGAAAATGCTTCGTTAATCCAAGGAGGGTTTTCATGTTCTTTAAGTGATGTGTTTGTGTTATGTAATATTTTTTTTAAATAAGGCCAAATATCTAAAGATGGGAATAGTAATGCATTTTGAAGTGTTAAACTTAGTAGTATCAAGTTCCTTCTATAGGCTATTATATTCTCCAAGTGCCATGCGTTCAAAATGTGTAGTAAGATGAAACGTTTAACTTACTTCCCCTTTTGGATCTCTTATCTTCGTTAAGATGTTGCAAAAAGAATAAACTAATCAGGAACAAGATTGGTTATTTTTGCAAAAAAAAAAAGACCTAATTTTATTTGTCAATAAGCATAAGCTAGCCAAAGTAAGTTTGTTTAGGAATATTTTGCAGCAGGGTAGTTTCGGTGCAAATCATTGACCAAAAGTTTTAAAATAATCTTTTCCTAGCTTAGAAGCTTAATGGATTTCTTAAAGAATTCAATACTTAGAAAATATGTTTTCTTCCCTACAAATGTGTTTCTCTGCTCCAAGGAACGAGTTCATTACAGGAAGATTGGGTGTAAAATGGATTGTTTCCAAGTTAATCTTTTTTTTGTACATTTAAAATTTTTATTGAATTGATCTTGGGCTGAATTTTATTTTAATTGGACTTTGGCCAGATTTCCTATTGCTTGTCAGGCTCATTCACATAATAATTTCAGCTAAGCCCAAGAAGAATATAACATCTAGCAGACCCAATGCCTTTAAAGTTCATTTTTCCATTTCTTCCCAAAAGTTGATGGCCCATTTGTATTTAACTCAATGGCTGCCCACTCTTTAAAATAACAAGTTGGCCCAATTTTTGTGCCGCAGTACCAGTGAAGTATCCATAAATCAAAACACATTGCCCCTTCTGAAATGTATACTCTCATCAAGCCATACCAAATAGTAATAATATTTACCTAGTCATCTGAAACCGTCCATGCTACCTAAGAATTTTATGACCTTCCCTTCAAAACTGAATTGTGATCTCGCTCATGTAAATCTCAATCCCACACAACACACCGCATATACCATGCCATCACTCATAGTCCATTCCGAGTCACAAGCAACTACATACTCAATTAGCCAAGGACCTTCCATTTGATTTCATCCAGGAGAAAATCACTATACACCACATGCTCCTCACGCTAGTAGGAAATATACTCCTCGAACCATGGTAGAAACCATTGAGAACTCTTCGAAGTCCATTTGCACATAACCAAGCTATCAGAACCGAATCTCTCTAACTCAACCCATCCACGCATGTCGCCAAAACCCAAGAGCATTACCACGAAACACCTGTAGATACTAGTCGCATCATAAGTACCCAAAGAACCGATTATATCCATTATTGTACTGATCCAATCTATTACCAAGTTATCCTAACTCTCCGAGTTCTTTCCGAATTACCTTCAAATTGATAGTTCTCCTCGCCATAATACCACGATCCTCAACCAAAACTCACCACACAAGAGACCCTAGTATAAAACCACAACGCCCTAAGGCCCATAAGTCGCTGACTTCCCTCTTAAGCACGCCAAATCACCACAACCGAGACACCCACTCTAAAGAGACCTTATGTAAACCTAAAACCGTTTCTTTCACCTTCTTGATACTGAAATGAATAATCCACAATGATATAAAAATGCCTAAAGTCTCGACACTGTCCAATGCAAATATCAGATCCTAGCTATATATAAATCCAAAATTCTCAATTGCTACATATAATTCTTGAATCCATTAGAACCATTATCGAGAGTCATCCACTCGGCTCAAATCTCAATTGTACCGCCCCAAATGGGCCAAATGACTGGTGCCCCATTGGCACGACGACACCCAAAGGAGTAACCCCACCTTAACGCGACCAAGCAAATTCCTACTCCATGCACACTACATCCTTCACGAATAACCACTCAATCATTCCATGATTCCCATATACCCATAGAGTGTAATACAACCCGTATCCAGAAATCCCCTTACTCGAGTCATCCTTAATCTCAACCTCTGCAAGTCATAACTGATTCACCAGTATACCTCCAATCAAAACCAATATAACACATAACTGTATAATAAACTCGTCGATAACAGACTCCCCCACTTGGCTCAAAGCCATAGAACAAAACAGTCGATAACATCACGATACCCATACTCTATTACTGCCAAAATCCCGCACTGAAATTCAACTAAATCCTTCGTAAGCTCATGTAACACAAACCATATAATACCTCAAATCGTCTGCAAATCTCGCATTCATCCTCGTGATAGTCAGGTCAACTGTTACAACCGATCTAAACTCAAATCGCACAAATATACCCCGCTGGTAGAAAAGAAAGCCTCCACATAACATTATAAAATCACACATCCGTAAATTATCTCACAGGTTATAACCCACATGCTTAGCCTCAAACTGACATATCTTGACACCCTTTCATAGCCACAACTACTAAGCAATCACTTAATCTCCTTGAGTCTTATCTCGACAATAAGACACGGGAACCTATTTCGTTCCAGCATTAAGCAACAGAAAGGATCCTTCAATGCACTCATACTCGAGACTGTACATCACATCAAAACGAAAATCAAGCCCCAATCCTCCGGAAACACTTCTTGTCGTATTCAAATCATCTTTACACATCCCGCAGTCACATCATACTCATCACAAAGCCATTCTACCGCTCATCGAGCCACAAATTCCACTCACAGGAACACTACCATACGTATAAGTCTAAAAGCACGTGCTCACACAATTAAAATCTCCGTGCTCAAGCTACAGTCAAAACCTGGCCTCCGGTCCTCCAGACTGGCCCATCATCAGCACACAAAAATCACATCTCGCACCCCGTTCACACAATCACAAGCCGGTGATGCACATTTGATACCGAGCGCTCGTGTGCGCATGTGAATGCGTGGAAGGAATTCAAAGAGTTATGTCTCAAGCTGAATCAATTCCGCATGATAAGGAAAGAAAGATAGAAAGTATATATCCTAAATTCCCTATAGCCTCTCAAATATAGGTATGTACGTCATCATACCGATCTGCAAGACTCTACTAGACACTTGCTCATGACTTTTAGAACCTATGAACCTAGGGCTCTGATACCAACTTGTCACGACCCCAAATCCAACTAGTCGTGATCGCACCTAACCCAACCCGCTAGGTAAGCTAACTAATAACTATCCAATTCCAATAATATTAATAAGACAATTAATTAAAAGAGAACATCTGAATCTTATACATTTCCCAAGGACTGGTAGTACAAATCATGAGCTTCTAAGAATAGAGTTTACAAAGCTGAAATGAAGTAAATACATCATCTATTTGAAGAGTACATAAACAAAGTTTTTTTTATAGATCTAAGGCTACCATGAACAAGAGTCAGCTATAACCGGAACGCAGGTCCATATTCAATTCTGGCTCCCGTCGATCACAGCAATGTCAACAGTCAATATCTGTACGCAAGGTGCAGAAGTGTAGTATGAGTACAACCGACCCCATGTACTCAATAAGTAACAAACCTAACCTTAGGTTGAAAGTAGTGACGAGCTAGAACAAAGGCCGGGTCCAATACCAATATCCCATAACAATTCATAACAACATAGTACAAGTAATAAAAGGAGTATCTCAAAAATAAAATGCTCAGCTCGTTCCCAATTCCAGAAAATAGGCATGCTTTTCAAGTATCTCAGTGAAAACCCAAATATTTACCGAAATTACCAAAAATATGAGTAAGTTTGAAAACTGTGATTTTTCCCAAAAGTCCTTTCAACAATCAATAAGATGTTTTATTTTCCTTTCAGATAGCATGTGTAAGATGTCTCTCTATGCCCATATGTCAAAATGTATGAGAAGTCATAAATGACGTGATACTATACAACATGAGGAAAAATGCATCTCTATGCATGTATGTTAAGTGTACATGCCAAATGCGATGCAAATTAGTAATAAAGACCATATGCATACTCTCAGAGTATCAATTCACTCAGTCCTCCCAGTCACTCGGCACTCGCACTCAATAGGTACCTGCGCTCACTGGGGGTTTGTACAGACTCCGGAGGGGCTCCTACAGCCCAAGCGCTATAATCTACACGGACAACTCACGTGCTGCATGGACAACACATGTGCTATAGAATCAATATCTGAATCCGCACAGACAACTCACGTGCTGCACGGACAACTCATGTGCTATAGTATAACATCTGGATCCACACGGACAACTCACGTGCTATAATATAATATCTCACAATCAGGCCCTCGGCCTCACTCAGTCATCAATCTCTCCAGTCTCTCGGGCTCTCAATGTCATGAAATATCTGCCCAAAATAATGATGTGATGTATCGATATGTAGAAACAAAGACTGAGGTATCATATAAAATGAATGAACATGGCTGAGTATGAAATTGCAATGTAAGCAAATACTTCAACAGCAGTAACGACCTCAATGGGTGCCAACAGAGTAAGCACATAGCCTAGACATAATTTCTAACATGAACCACAGCTCAATAGCTCTAGTGCGTGGATTTCATGGTTACAGATATGATCAGGCAGCTACACAGTACCACATAAATAATGGAATACAACTTACACGGTGCACGCCCACACGCTCGTCACCTAGTATGTGCGTCACCTCAACACCAATCATATAACATGTAATTCGAGGGTTTCACACCCTCAGCACAAAGTTTAGAAGTGTTACTTACCTCGAACAAGTCAATTTCAATATCGAGCAAGCTAAGCGATGCTCCAAAAATGCCATCTAGCACGTATCGACCTCCGAATGGCTCAAAAATGGCCAAAAGCAACTCAAATACATCAAATAAAGCCCAAGGAAACAATTCCAAATACAAAAGGTCGAATTTTTAATCAAAAGCCCAAAATCGGCCAAAACATCCAAGTCGGTCCCGCACCTCGGAACCCGACACATATCACAAAATCCGACAACATATTCAATTACGAGTCCAACCATACTAATTTCACTCAAATACGACTCTGAATCAATGTTCGAAACTCAAAAATTAACTTTATGAAACTTTAGGCTAAAACCCCCAAATTGCTCTTTTGGAATCCTCAATAAAATGCCGAAAACGAAGATAGATTCATGATATAAAATCAAAAAGAGAACACTTATCCCAGTCCACATGCTGAAAATTGCCTCAAGAATCGCCTCAATCCGAGCTCCATAGCTCCAAAAATGCAAAAAGGCCGAAACCCCCGAAATAGAGTACTTTATACTTCTGCCCAGGCATCCTCTTACGCGAATGCAAGAAGTCCATCACATTCACGATGAACAAAAATACACTGCCACCAAAAGCACTATGCGTTCGCGATACACCCCACGCGAAGGCGATGACCACTAATGCAGTGCTTCGCGAACGCGACTCACCTTTTGCGATCGCGTTGAAGAATTCTCCAACTCCGAGCTGCCAAACCTTAACACTACGCGAACGCATAGCAATGGACGCGGACGCAAAGACAAAAATGTTCAACCCAATGCGAACGCGACCTCAGAAGCACGAACGCGAAGAACAAATAGCTCCACTGACCAAATACCTTTCGCGATCGCGGCTACACCATCACGATCGCGAAGAACGCTAGAAGCAACAGGTAACAACAGAAACACCAGCAATACAAAGCCATTTGAAATGATCCGAACTACGTCCAAAATTCAACCAAGACCCTCGGGACCCCGTCCGAACATACCAATAAGTTCCATAACACAATACAGACCTACTCAAGGCCTCAAAACACACTTAACAACATCAGAACGATAAATCACACCTCAAATCGAAATCTATGAACTTTAAACTTTTCAACATCAATAACTCGTGCCGAAACATAGAAAATCAACCGGGAATGAACCCAAAATTTGCACACAAGTCCCAAATGACAAACGAAGCTATTCCAATTCCCGGAATCACAATCCGAATCTGATATCAAAAAGTCCACTCTCGGTCAAACTTTTCAAAAATCCAATTTCTGCTATTTCAAACCAAATTCCACTACGGACCTCCAAATCACAATCCAGATGCGCTTCTAAGTCCAAAATCACCCAACGGACCTACCAAAACCATCACAACTCCGTTCCGGGTTCAAATTCATAAAACGTCAAACTTGGTCAACTCTCCCAATTTAAAGTTTCAACAATGAAATCCATTCTTCCAATTCGATTCTGAATAACCTGAAAATAAAAACCGACGATTCACATAAGTTATAATACATCATACAGAGCTACTCTTGCCCGTAAACTACCGAGCGAAGTGAAAATGCTTAAAACGACTGGTTGGATCGTTACATTTAGGCAGGAGTTGCTCATATTATTCAGCGGGCACAAACTATCATCTCCTGCTACACGATTACTATGTTGAAATTATTTAATTAAAAGCATTCTAATTCAATTCTAGGTCGTACCCTATACGTGCTGATAACAACAAGGTCGGGAATCCAAACTAGAGTAAAAATTTAAGAAGTAAATGTGAAAATAATAATAATAAGGAATTGAACAACTAGAATTAAAGTGCAGAAAATAAAGAATATGGGAAAATTCAAGGAAAGAATTACAGGAATTTCCAAGAACGCAAGTTCTATAGCCTTGACAAGATCCAAGCAACAACGTCTTGATTTATTGAAGAAATCAAACGCCTTTACTTAAAAATAAATTAAAACAATAGATTCGGATCTTGACCGCTTTACGAGTAATTTGAGACAACAATCAATAACTAGTATTAATCGACTTCTAAGAATACTACAAAAGAATCAAAGATATCATAATAGAGAAGTAATCTTACTACCTTGAACTATGAACAAGGAAAGGTTGAAAGATAAATCTCAAAGCATAAGTAACAAAGGTTCAAAAGAACTTTCAAAGTATGATATTCTTAATCAATAATGAATTCCTCAATGAATGAGAAGAACTCCTTATATATTGGAGTAAAGGTCCTTAAAATTAGGTAGGGGTTTGCTAAGGGGTAACAAAATTTATCAAAATCAGGTTTGGTGGTTGCTAAGAAATAAGAAAAGTCACAAAATTAGGTAGGGGTTTGCTAAGGGGTAACAAAATTTATCAAAATCAGGTTTGGTGGTTGCTAAGAAATAAGAAAAGTCACAAAATTAGGTAGGGGTTTGCTAAGGGGTAACAAAATTTATCAAAATCAGGTTTGGTGGTTGCTAAGAAATAAGAAAAGTCACAAAATTAGGTAGGGGCGGCCAAATCCCTTTGGGGAAAATTTGGGCCTTAAAACTAGTAGTTTGGGCCATTGGTTTGGACTCCAATTGGGCTCCTTTTGAAACACCCCCTTTTGGACCTCCTTTAAGCTCATTTTGAGCCCTTTTGGTGGACTTCAAGGGCTGATTTAGTGACCCAATCTTCCTCCTATTGGACTTCAATTTGGGCCACCAAATAATTGTAAAACTTGGACAATTCATCTCCTTTAGGCTTGAGCTCTTCCTATATAATTAAAAGCTGATTTATTTTCTATTGAAGTCTAACAACCTTAGTCTACAACTCTTTAGCTTGAGATCTCGTAAATGGCTTTCTTGGAGCTTCCAAAACTCTATGTGTCTTTGATTCTATCACCTATCCAATTCACATCCTTTATCCTTGATCTCTTCCTCCCAATTAACAACTTTTTTATTTGTACTTGAAGTCTAATGGGCTTATTTTGCAACTCCTTAGCTTGACATCTTGTTAAAGATCATCTTTGAGATTCCAAATCTTCATCCTATTCCTTGAATAGAGTTGAGCTTCCTAGGATGCTATCATTCCCCTCTTCTTGATGAAAATTCGTCCTCGAATTTCGACCTTGCAAGAAAAAGAAAACACGCACTAGTAAATGACATCCACTAATCTGATAAAATAGTAGGAATAAAATAAGATAGTGGCCATGTATCTATTTAACCCAATTAATCCTAATAGGTGTAAATACTCCCTTATAAAGCATATGGACATCATCATACCAATAAAATTTATGCTTACCTAGATCAATACAATAAAAACCTCTCTTAGATGCGCCATGCAATGGAACTTGCATTTAGATCTTGTCGGTAAGTAGTCCATAGGTATACATGACAAAGAAATTATAAAAGATTGTCCACACATCCATTTAATATAAGTATCTCTACCACATATATCAAAGAAGATACTTTCATGATATAGCCAACTATCTATAATTACAAATCTCATGGATTCCTCTACATAAAAGAGTATTTAATCACAAGTGTTATAACAATCATGCATATCCTCTTTACTAGTAACAAATACTTTTACAAGCTCACAATGAACATGACTTGAAGAATGACTCCCCATCACACAACAAAAATCATATTCTAGTAATTTATCACATGAAAACTCATCAGCCACTTGAATAAGAGAAGAAGAAATATTTAACTTATTCGCAAGCCTCTTTTCATAAATTTCATGCCTCTTTCCACCAAGTTTTAATACATAATCATCTATGTTAAGCACAATTTCAAAAGGAAGCAAATTACTCTTGCACTTTAACTTAGATATTACAGTTAATGACTTGATATGCATCAAAATATCATCATCCATAAAAATTATAAAGTCACCAACATAAGAAATAAGAGTATAATTCATTACCTCCAAAAATACCTTAGGTGTTCTAGAAAGACCAAGAATGCAAATAAACCAATTATACATACCATACTTGGACTTATTTACCAATGAAACATCATCACCTTGTATTCTTTTATGAAATGGCTCCAACTTAGCAATGCTTTTAGGCAACTCCATGTCATAACCCTATAAATAAGAATCGAAATAGTCAAAAGGTTCAATAACAAAAAATTTAACTAAGCTTTTATCTTCCACCATCCAACAAGAATAAATATCGCCAAATTCATGTTGGAATCCAATTGGATCTTTTGCCACCATCTCCTGCGCCCCACCATCCCTTTCAAAAGGTATTTCAACACGTGACTGCACCAAATCATAAGAACTAAAACAAAAAAAAGTTAATGGGTTAGTAAGTAAAGAAACTTTTTTCTTGCTTACACTCTCTTTGGCTTTTATCACAAGACTAACGTTTTCCTCACCCTTAGCCCTTTTATCTCACTAAAGAGTTTTTCTTTGCTTTCATTCAATCCCTCTTGTTTTTCTCTCTCTACCTCACAGACTTTGTTTATCTCATTATCTTCTCTCTTTTCTTTTTTCTCAAGATCACTGTTTACCTCACTTGACATCTCACTTTTTTCACTCAAGACAACCTCTCCTTTTTCCTCTCTTGGAATGTCAACATGCACTCCCTTAGTCCTCTCATTCTTTTCTCTCTCGTATTTTTCTATATTCTCTTTAACAATCTTTTCATCTTCACAAATTTGTGAGGGAATCAAAGGCCCAAGAATGTATTTCTTCCCATTAACTTCAAAAGAGTATCGATTTTTTTCCATACTACATGAAGCTCTTCTATAGACATACCATGGCCTTTCCAACAAGATATGAAAGCTATTCATGGGAAATGGCATCACACCAAATCACATCCTCATACCTTCCAATATAGAATGACAATAATACTCTTTTATCTACCTCTACTCCTTTCAACATGTAGGGTTCAATATGCTCAACCCAAGACAAGTTTAATTTCAGAACCATATAAGTGCTAATTAAGTTATAGCCAAACTCTTTGTCAATTCTAAGGACATAAATCACAGACATCACTTTAGCACTTGTTTGGAAAATAACTTTACCATTATCTTCCTTCCATTCGGTATACTGTAAGTTTGACCTTTTAAGTTGTTGAGTCATAGATCTCCTCCTTCCATTGTAACTACCTGTTTGAGACATCTTGACATAGAATAGAAAAAATATGTATCTCTCAAATTTGGGGTTTTTCCTAATGCTCTCACACATACTTTGCCTTTTTTTCCCTCTCGAAATAACCTTTGAACAAAATACTTTGTAGATTTATAGTTTAACCCAACTTGTATGAAGTTCTTAGTAGTAAAATTTAAATTTTTGGTGAAATATTGAAAGAAGAACCAAATCCTAGAACTATTAGGCTCGGTTGAAACAAGACACGAACAAAAAGGAAAGAATTATATATTTAGATTAGAAAGAGTAAGAAAAAGTGAATTTTTGTCTTATCTTTGAAATCTGGGATCCCCTCTTCTTGTTTCCTCTGATAGATTTTGGAAACAAATTAGATACAAAAGAAGTTTCCTGGAGAGCAAGCAATTCTTTTTTTTAAACTGATTTGCTTTTTCTTTTTGCTCTTAGTATTCAAGAAATCCCCAGAATTATCAAGAACGAAATTTTGATAGAACCGCTCTGATACCACTTGGTAACAACAAGGCCGGGAATCCAAACTAGAGTAAAAATTTGAGAAGTAAATACGGAAGCAATAACAATAACGAATTGAACAACTTGAATTGAAGTGCAAAAAATAAAGGATATGGGAAAATTCAAGGAATGAATGCCATGAACTTCCAAAAATGCAAGTTCTACAACCTTGACAAGATCCAAATAACAACGTCTTGATTTATTGAAGAAATCAAACGCCTTTACTTAAAAATAAATCAAAACAATAGATTCGGATCTTGAACGCTTTACGAGTAACTTGAGACAACAATCAATAACTAGTATTAATCACCTTCTAAGAATACCACAAAGGAATCAAAGATATCAAAACAGAGAAGTAATCTTACTAACTTGAACTATGAACAAGTAAAGGTTGAAAGATAAATCTCAAAGCATAAGTAACAAAGGTTCGAAAGAACTCTCAAATTATGATATTCTTAATCAATAATGAATTCCTCAANTTATAGGAGTAAAAGTCCTTAAAAGTAGGTAGAGGTGTTGTTAAGGGGTAACAAAAGTCATCAAAATTAGGTAGGGGGCTGCTAAGGGGTAACAAAAGTTATCAAAATTAGGTAGGGTGGTTGCTAAGAAATAAGAAAAGTCACAAAATTAGGTAGGGGGCGGCCAAATCCCTTTGGGGCAGATTTGGGTCTTAAAACTACTAGTTTGGGCCAAAGGTTTGGACTCCAATTGGGATCCTTTTGAAACACCCCCTTTTGGACCTCTTTTAAGCTCATTTTGAGCTCTTTTGATGGACTTCAAGGGCTGATTTTGTGACCTAATCTTCCTCCTCTTGGACTTTAATTTGGGCCACCAAATAATTATAAAACTTGAACAATTCATCTCCTTTGGGCTTGAGCTCTTCCTCTATAATTAAGAGCTTCTTTATTTGCCATTGAAGTCCAGCAACCTTAGTCTGCAACTTTTTAGCTTGAGATCTCGTAAATGGCTTTCTTGGAGCTTCCAAAACTCTATGTGTCCTTGATGCTATCACCTAGCCAATTCACAACCTTTATGCTTGAGCTCTTCCTCTAAATTAACAACTTCTTTATTTGCACTTGAAGTCTTATGGTCTTGTTTTGCAACTCTTTAGCTTGACATCTTGTTAAAGGCCATCTTTGAGATTCCAAAGCTTCATCCTATTCCTTGAATAGAGTTGAGCTTCCTAGGATGCTATCACGTGCACTACCTGTCCCATACCTATGGTCGAGAAGGCTTTGGACCTCTATTTGGGTAGTTCTACACTTTACTTAGGGTGCTCAAAGTGATAAAAATTAGGCGACATTCAAAACAGGTAGGACTACATATAATAGCAATGAAAAGCTCAAGTTAGCCTCCACACATAAGCACAAAGGCATGCGACCAGTCACAAATTTTTAGCTTAGGCAGTATATGATTTCAGAATCAAAATTTAAGGTCCTATAGGTATGGTTTCGAGATGATTTTGGATTCCAGCATTATATACGTAACGTATAGGCAGGTTCAAACATCACAAGTCCTATATGCATGCTTTTAATTGTTGGTGAGGCAATAAAGTGATACGAGTGACCAAATTACTAATGCTAATTTTATAAGCGTGCACCTTAGGCAGATGTTAATGTCCTAGAGGCATGGTTCCTAATGATTGCAGGATTAGGCAGTGACACAACTTTGAGAGTCTAGTATTAACAACACTGATCTCATAAATAGCTTCATGCGCAACAACTTAAGTTGATTTTATAACACTTTATTCCTATAGACATGACATCTAGACGGAGTAGTGTACTAAAGTAATAGAAGAAATTTGATCAATTGGTTATTTAAAATCCTATAAACATGGTATCTAGATTAGTGAGGCATGTGCTATTACATCCTATAGGCATGTTGTCTAAACGTGCACAATAGAAGACATGGAAACATGTATAGAAAATACTCGAACTGACATGTTTTGACAAGTTAAGTGAAGTGTGTGCGTGACTCCTATAAGCAGGCTTTCTACACATAAAACTAAATGCATATAAAGCAAATAGCAAATAGACCACATAGATCCTATAGGCATGTTTTCTCCCCATTCATGTGAGAATTAGAATGTACCCGTTTCCCCAATTGCACTAATTTCCTAATTATTCAATTTTACAAGTTATTACAGACCATATTAAACAAAGCTCCAGACCAATTACAAATACAGAATAACCCAGTAACACATTTGGGCCTTCCAATATGCTCAGCACTTCACACAAACAACATGCCCAAACTTCAAATGCGAATATTGCATTTCAGACCTCCAGTACCAAAGCAGGCCCAACATACCAGGGGCAAATGAATAACTTACTTAACCAAAGGAATGCCCAATTTATCATTACAAGTGACAAAATACTCATAGAATTGATTAACAATTTTTATACTTAATTCCTAAGGCTAACAACAATTCTAGCCAAAACACATGGACAAGAATACATGAAATACAGACAAGTTCACAAGGCAGATTCATGCTTGCATTTATAGAAACAAGGATAAAGTAATAGAATTGGCCATCATAGGATAGTGAACTATTCCAAAAAAACAAAAGAGTTTCAAAAGTAAATTGATTCAGAATTAGCCTAAAGAACCTTAGACACAAGATTTAAGCATTAAAATCTAATAGAGTCATAGACAAGAACAAATAGAGCATAGCTTTCACATGAAAAGTTTCAACATGAAGGCTTAGTGAAGACAACATAATACAACAGGTTCGAGCAATCACTTAGTCGAGAATGAGAAAATTTTAACATGCTGAGTATCAATTACAATACTAGAGGACTTATTGTAAACAAATTATGTCACCTTCACATCAGACAAGCATCAAACCTTATGCTAGTTGGTCACACATATGGGAAAAGTGTTGGTTATGGTATCTACACTAAAGGTCTCAATTGATACTGAGTAACACAAGATTGAGCAAGTCAGGAACACATCACTGTTACAAATAACATGGGAAGAGATCATAGCTAACATGAGAGTTCCATAAAGATAACAGGTTGAGCATGAATGTCTCAATAGGAATTAGAACACATTCCGAACATGAGTTAGTTATCATGATAGTACAGAACAAGGCAAGAAGCCAAACTCAGAATAAGTAACAAGTATAAGTAGCTTAATGATCATGCAGGTTGGGCACAATTAAGGTTAGCATATTAGGCAAAGCATTTAGGCATGACTTGCAGAGATATAGTAAATTAGGCATAAAGGATTCAACATAAAGAGAGCAATTTCGAGCAAGAACATAGTCTCACAAAGGGGTTTCAGTGCAAGAAATTAAACAAAGTTTAACAGCCATAAATAGGTTTCAATTACAAAACAGCCAGTTATCATGAATCAACTTAGCTATATACACGTGAGTTAACATCAAGACTTGCACAAAATTGAAGCTAATGGAACTATAGAGTAATGCTAAAATAAGCAGAATTGTATATGAAATGGCATAATATCGAAATTAACTCAGAAAACTCCAGATAACACTAATGCACATAACATAAGCACAAACATATAGGAGTAGGATTACGAAGGTACAAGAAACTAACCAGTAACAAAATTAAATTAGCAAAAGAGTGAGGAACTTAGGATATCAATAATGATTCAGTAGCAGCAATTGAAAGAAGATAATGGAACCCAAATCCCTAATGCTTCAGAATTCACAAGAGCCTCGAGAAGGGATATGAGCAGTGCTTGCACTAGAGCAGGTCGTTTAATAGTATTATGGCATTGGCTTTCAGCCGGCCAGGGATTCAACAGTTTCAGAAAATATTCGAATGTAACAAAGTAAGGAACGAGTGAAAGAAGAGAATAGTGAGAGTAATAGCAGTAATGAGGTTCGTTAAATGGAGATTAGGGAAGGGGTTTATATAGTGATAAATTAGGATGAACAAACAAGGAAAATAATCAATTAAACCTAAATCAAGAAAGAAAATATTGCATGCAATCTGTAATAGGACTAGTAAATGAAAAATCGGAACCCAAACCTAGTTTGAGGCAAACTTAGTGCAAATCATTCACAAGCCCCAATCATGGCGGAATCAACTAGGATATACCATATACAGGAGAGGTTTTCTCTTCTCCAGTGCATAGAGCCACAATAACATCCAGAATCATAGAATCAAAGTCGAATCTGACTTGCCATAAGTGAAATGGTAACGAAAGTTACCATAAAATGATTTATAGTAACAAGAAAAGGTAAGTAAACCCGCGTATGGATGCGTATAAGGAAGGGATAAGCAGAGATCTCTATGGTCGTCTAGGGTTTAATGTTAGAGTGGAGATGAGAGAGTGCAGGGGCGGTTGGGTGAGGGAAATGAGATTAGGGTTAGAGGGGAGGGATATATGGAAAGGGGTTAGTTTATTAGGGGTCGTTGATCATTTAAGATCAATGGCCAAGATAGGAAGGGGAGCAGGGTGGGTCGTTCAAATGGATACCGACCGAGTCAAATTAGAGGGTTGTTTGGCTTGGGCTCTTGGTGTTGGGCTAATGATTTTGGCCAGATTTGGTCCGAGATTAGCCCTATGTTGGGGCTATAAATTAAAAATGCAAACTTTGTTTAAAAATAATTTATAAAAAGTAATTTATAAGTAATAAAAATATTGCTTACGGCGTAAAATAATTGAAAATAATAGCTTAATATTAAAAAATATATAAAATACTATTTTGGCACAAATAATATAATAAAAGTATAATTATGCATGAATATAGGCTATTATTGCAAAATTATGTAAATAGCTTAAAAATAAAAATATACTTACATAAAATAAAGTAAAATATTCTGAAACATATATGTTGATGAAAATAATAACTTTGGGTGATTAAATCATCACAAATAATTTAAGGGGTAATTAATAAATATTTAAGTAATTTCAATGTAAGAAAATTAATTTTAAAGCTCTAAATATTATGGTAAATTATAAAAATACTTGTATAAATCTTGTAAATTAAATAATAAAGCAAAATGATATTTTAAAAGTATATATACTATTTAAAAAATATCAGGGCAAAATTGGGTATCAACAACTTCCTCTCTTTAACCGGGAATGATGAAAGAGTTGCTGAGTAAAGAAAATGATGATCAATTTTGTCTGAATTGAGTGAGGAATGATATATTTTGAAAATAAATGTTGGCCGAACCCTGGTTCTTAAGTTGCCTACATATCCCTGGTATTATGGAAATCATGCAGTGTGTAGTTCTGGATCCAACGACGAACGAAACTGATGGAGTTATTATAAGAGTGGTCGTATGTATCGAGAAGGTTCTATTGGATAGGATAGTGTCGTAGAATATGGGTATTTTAGGTGGGTTCATGAATGCAAATTTGGACATTACAGATGTATTCGATAAATATTTGAACGGTTAAAAAACAAAGGGTAATCAATTGCTGATCATCGGTTATATTTGAGATATTAGGGATGTGAATGCTGTGAACGGAAACCGGAGAGAAAATTTCTCCCATTTGCAGAATAGTTACCTCCTGAATTACCTGTAAAACTTAAAACACTATACACATGAATATATATAGGTTATTGCAAAAATTTAAATATGATGCAAATTCCCTTCGGACCATGAGGGTTGTCTTTGGACGATGTCCTTAGACCATGACGTCCTAGGCCATGAAGAGTATAATAAGGGATTCATAGGCCATGAAATGGTGTCCTCGGGCTGTGAGGATGATGCATCTAGACTATGACGCCTTTGAATGATGATGTGCAGTTTCGAGAGATCCTCAGGCCTTGTAATGGTGTCTTCAGGCTATGAGGATGGTGCCTTTGGACTATGATGCCTTCGGACAATGCGACGATGTTTCTGCCCATGAAATGCAAAGATGTGGTGATATCAATTGTTTGATATAGAAAATAGGTGATGCTTAGTCATATGCGAGGATGAGACAAGACAAGGCTTAGTCTTGTATGAGATGAGGGCAATGTTTAACCCTTATGCGAAGAAAGGAGACAATGCTTAGTCGTGTGCAGGGAAAAGAGATAGTGCTTAGTCTCTGGCAAGGAAAGGCAATGCTTAGCCTTATGCAATGTGGAGGCAATGCTTAGCCTTATGCAATGTGGAGGCAATGCTTAGCCTCATGCAAGGAATGGGGAAAGTGTTTAGTCTCATGAAAAGAAAGGCAATGCTTAGCCTTATGCCATGTGGAGGCAATGCTTAGCCTCATGCAAGGAATGAAGACAGTGTTTAGTCTCATACAAAGAAAGGCAGTGCTTAGCCTTATGCAATGTGGAGGCAATGCTTAGCCTCATGCAAGAAATGGAGACAGTGTTTGGTCTCATGCAAAGAAAGGTAGTGCTTAACCTTATGCAATGTGGAGGCAATGCTTATCCTCATGCAAAGAATGGAGACAGTGTTTAATCTCATGAAAAGAAAGGCAGTGCTTAACCTTATGTAATAATGGAGGCAATGCTTAGCCTCATGCAAGGAATGGAGACAGTGTTTAGTCTCATGCAAAGGAAGGCAGTGCTTAGCCTTATGCAATGTGGAGGCAATGCTTAGCCTCATGCAAGGAATGGAGACAGTGTTTAGTCTCATGCAAAGGAAGGCAGTGCTTAGCCTTATGCAATGTGGAGGCAATGCTTAGCCTCATGCAAGGAATGGAGACAGTGTTTAGTCTCATGCAAAGGAAGGCAGTGCTTAGCCTTATGCAATGTGGAGGCAATGCTTAGCCTCATGCAAGGAATGGAGACAGTGTTTAGTCTCATGCAAAGGAAGGCAGTGCTTAGCCTTATGCAATGACGAGGGCAGCGCTTAGCCTTATGCGAGAGAAAGCAATGACTGAGTGCGAGAGGATAAAACATTTCTTATCTTGATGTGTTTGCGTTTGAAAATTCTTGTTGTTTGTGAAGATAGTGATCTTGTTGTGTGTATATATTTATGGACTTTCCTGTTATGTTTATTGTGCTTGCATCCAAAGAAAAATCATGAGTTTTGCGGGGGAATGGTTGGTTTGTGCTCTCGATTTCCTTGCTTTGTCTTTTGCTTTGAGGCCTTGCTTGAGTTACCCTGGGTAACGTCTGGTTGCCATACAAACAAATTGTCGAAAAACATGCATGTATTTGACAAGTTATTTTCAAAAATGTAGTTGTTTGAAATATTTAGATGAACTGGTGACTGTGACGCATTTTTAGATGTTTCAACCTCCTTGCTTTGGAATTTTGAGGGTCCTTCTCAAAATTCTGCCCTAGTTTAAATTCCTACTTCCGGCAACATATTCCTTAGCGGTTCCAAACATGATGAGATCGGGCAAACTCGAGATCTTGTCCCAGTTTCTGACCATAGGGGAAATGAAGATTTTATTATGATGTGACCGAACCCACAGGGCTGCCTACGTATCCCCTCTTAAACGGGAATCAGGTCAAGCGTAGTTCAGTTAAATCAAATGGAAAGTGCAAACATAATCTTAAACATAGTATCTCTTGACTGCGTCCGAATTAGTAGGTTTTGGCCAAATCTCTCCATCCATCTCTACAAGTATAAGTGCTCCTCCTATTAATAACCGGTGAACCATGTAAGGGCTATGCCAGTTGGGTGAGAATTTCCCTTTTGCCTCATCTTGATGTGGGTAGATTCGCTTTAGCACCAACTGCCCTGGCGTGAATTACCTCGTCCTGACCTTTTTGTTGAAAGCTCTTGCCATTCTGTTCTAGTAGAGTTGACCATGACATACTGCATTCATTCTTTTCCCATCAATGAGAGCTAGTTGTTCATACCGGCTTCGTACCCATTATGCACCGCTGAGCTCAACTTCTTGTATGATTCTTAAAGAAGGAATTTCCACTTCGGCGGGAATAACGACTTCAGTACCGTAAACTAGTAGATTGGGAGTTGCCCCAGTTGATGTACCAACTGTGGTACGATACCCAAGTAAAGCAAATGGTAGCTTCTTGTGCCATTGTTTGTAATTGTCTATCATTTTCCTCAATATCTTCTTGATGTTCTTGTTGGCAGCTTCTATGGCTCCGTTCATTTGCGGTCTGTATGCTGTAGAGTTCTGGTGTTTGATCTTGAATTTCTCACACATGGCTTTCATCAAATCATTGTTGAGATTAATGGCATTGTCAGTAATGATTGACTCTGGTACCCAAAATCGACAAACAATGCGGTCCCGAACAAAGTCTACTACAACCTTCTTAGTTACCGCTTTATAAGATGCGGCTTCAACCAATTTTGTGAAGTAGTCTATGGCCACCAGAATGAACCTATGTCCGTTTGAAGCAGCGGGTTCGACTAGTCCGATGACATCCATACCCCAAGCGGAGAAAGGCCAGGGTGAACTTGTTGCATTAAGTTTGTTGGGTGGTACTCGTATCATGTCAGCATGTATCTGGCATTGGTGACACTTTTGAACGTACTTGATATAGTCTATTTCCATAGTCATCCAGAAATATCCTGCTCTTAGTATATTTTTGGCCAAAATGAAACCATTCATGTGGGTCCGCAGGTTCCAGCATGTATTTCTTCGAGCAATCTGGATGCCTCCTTGGCATCGACACACCGTAGTAATCACAGGTCAGGAGTCCTTCTATATAGAATTCCTCTACTTTGAAATAAATGGTTGGCTAATCTGCGAAGCGTGCACTTCTGAGTGTGGGTATCGCTCTTTGGGTATTCTCCTTTTCTAAGTACTTCTTGATGTCGTGGAACCACGGGTTTCCGCAAATCTCTTCTTCAACATGATCAACTATGCAAACTCATTCTCAATCCTTGGAACATGTTTGAATTCTATCTTTGTGAACCTCTTGATCAGCTCTTGTACACAATGCAAATATGGAAATATTTTGGTGTTCTTCGTAGCCCATTTCCCTAGAACGTAGTGCACCAAAAGATTTGAATCTCCGATTACCAGTAGTTCCTGAACGTTCATGTCAATGGCCAATCTGAGTCCCAGAATGCATGCCTCATATTCCGCCATGTTGTTGCTGCATGGAAACCTGAGTTTTACGGATATCGGATAGTGTTGGCCGGTTTCCGAGACTAAGATAGCTCCGATGCCTACTCTTTTGAAGTTTTCTGCTCCATCGAAGAACATCCTCCAACCATCATATGCCTCAGTGATATCTTCTCCTACGAATGACACCTCCTCGTCGGGAAAATACGTTTTCAATAGTTCATATTCTCCATTTACGGGATTTTCTGCCAAATGATCTGCCAATTCTTGCCCTTTGACTGCCTTCTGAGTTACGTAGATAATGTCGAACTCACTTAGCAATATTTACCACTTTGCTAACTTACCCGTAGGCATGGGTTTCTGAAATATGTATTTTAGCGGATTCATCCTTGATATGAGATATGTAGTATATGCACAGAAATAATGCCTTAACTTCTAGGATACCCATGTCAAAGCACAGCAGGTGCGTTCCAATAAAGAGTACCGAGCCTCATAAGGCATGGACTTCTTGCTTAGATAATATATCACATGTTCCTTTCTTTCAGTTTCATCATGTTGTCCCAAAATGCAACTGAAAGCCCCATCTAACACTGACAAATAAAGTAGCAGAGGACTTCCCAGTTCTGGTGGGGCCAGAACGGGCGATTTAGATAAATACTCCTTGATTTTGTCAAAAGCCTTCTGGCATTCTTCAGTCCAACTTGTTGCAGGATATTTCCTTAGCATTTTGAAGATTGGCTCACATATCACGGTTTATTGTGCTATGAAGTGGCTGATGTAATTGAGGCTCCCTAAAAAACTAATCACCTCTTTCTTATTCTTTGAAGGTAGCAAGCCCCGGATAGCTTTGACTTTTGATGGGTCTAACTCAATCCCTTAGCGACTGATGATGAATCCTAACAACTTTCCAGCAGAGATTCCGAAGGCACACTTTGCAGGATTCAACTTCAAATTGTATTTTCGAAGCCAGTCAAAATATTTCTTCAAGTCTGCTATGTGATCCGAACTCCTTTTAGATTTTATGATAACATCATCCACGTACACCTCTATTTTCTTATGTATCATGTCGTGGAAGATGGTTGTCATGGCTCTTATGTTGGTGGCTCCAGTGTTCTTCAAACCAAATGATATCATTTTGTAACAGTATATTCCCCATGGTGTGTTGAAGGCTGTCTTTTCGACATCCTTTTCATCCATCTAGATCTAATGGTATCCTGCGAAGCAATCCACGAGGGATTAGAGCTCATGCTTAGCACAATTGTCAATCAGTATGTGTATGTTGGGCAACGAAAAATCATCTTTGGGACTTGCCCTGTTCAATTCTCGGAAAACAACACATACTCTAACTTTCCCATCTTTCTTCGGAACTGGCTCAATGTTGGCCAACCAAGTCGGGTACTCAACCACTCGGAGAACCTTAGCTTTGATTTTCTTGGTGACCTCCTTTTTTATCTTTAAACTCATATCCGGCTTGAACTTTCCGAGCTTTTGGTTTACTGGTGGACACATAGTATTGGTGGGTAGTTTGTGAGCTACTATGGATCTGCTTAAACCAGTCATATTATTGTAGGACCATGCAAAGATGTCTTCGTATTCTTTTAGGAATCTGATGTACTCTTCCTTCTCTGACGATGATAGGTGACTGCTTATACGTGTTTCCTTGACCGTTTCGGAATCCCCTAAGTTAACGGCCTTAGTTTCCTCCAAATTAGACTTTAGTTTGTTTTCAAAGTTCTCTATTTCTCTGATGATTTCCTCAGGTATTATATTGTCTTCCAGATCCTCTAAATCACTGTCCTTATGTTGCGTTGTCTCATTACATGTCACAGTCGTAAGTTCATCAGGATATATAATAATTATGCTGAAAAGAAATGTAGAAAGATAATAATAAATATAAAAAGCAATAATGCATTAATAAAACTTTTAAAATGTCAACAAGTGTGGCTCGATGGCTCGAGTAAATATTTCAAAACAAAATACTGAAAAATGACTCAAATGCTCAAAACTATTTTAAAATAATTCATGTTTATTTGCCAGGCTACCCAGGAACTAGACGGTCCCAGGATGGTGCAGTGGTCCAGTTCTTGAGAACAACTCCTTCCTCCATGGTCTGAATGGTAAGGTCTTCCTCCTCCTCCTCTTCAACAATTGCGCTGCAGTCCATGTCTTCTTCATCTAGAAATAACTTCCTCATGCTAGCCAAAACCTCATCTTCCTTAGATCCCAACATTATGTCAGCTTGATGGAATGTCTGGTGCAGAGGTGGTACCGGTTGTTCCAGTGGATAAAAAGGAGCACGCCATGGTGGTGACCAATCCTGGTATTCCTGCCATGTGTATTCGTATCCGGGTCCAAAAATCGTACCATGGTACTGTGGTTGTACGGGTTTGGTGATCCCTTGAATATGTTTTTCGAGACCCTTGCCGGGTTTATACCCCATCCATATAAGTATGCTTTCTATCTTGATGCTCCACCATTGGTCCTTTTTAATTGCGTTGACTCGTTCAATACGATAGTATGTTTCTACACCCAGCTTCTTTCTGTTTTCGATGACTGGAACCGTCTGATTGGTATAGATAGTGTTGCTTCCATCTCCATGGATGATCACCTCCTGATGATTCCACTCAAAATTCACAGCCTGATGCAGAGTGGAATCCACAGCCCCAGTGGCGTGTATCCATGGTCGTCCCAACAATAGGTTGTAAGTAGAAGATATATATAGCACTTGGAACTCGACATCAAACCAAGTCGGGCCCATCTGTAGACTAAGGTTGATTTCTCCAATGGTGTCTCTCTGAGATCCATCAAATGCCTTCACGTTCATGCTTTCCATTCATATCTCATGCAGGACTTTACCTAGTCTGATTAGAGTGGTCAATGGACATATATTGAGACTTGAACCCCCATCTATCAAGACCCTGGCGATGAATTTATCTTCAAATTACATCGTAATGTGAAATTCTCTGTTGTGACTCAGTCCTTCGGGTGGTAATTCATCTTCGTGGAAGGTGATTTTGTGGATTTCCAATACCTGTCCGACCATGTTAGCCATCTCTCCGCTAGTGATGTTGGTGGGCACATAAGCTTCACTTAACACCTTCATCAAAGTATTCCTGTATGCGTCTGAGTTTTGTAGCAGTGATAAGATGGATATCTCAGCAGGAGTTTTGTTCAGGTGGTTAACAACAGAATACTCCCTTGCTTGTATCTTCCTCCAAAGATCATCAGAGCCAGTCTCAACAACAGGCGGCTTAGGTGTAGCTTCCTTTCTTGTTCCTCCAAGATTCTTAGTTGTATAAACTCTGCCAGTTATAGTCATACCTTGCGCGGCACCTGTTTCCTCCATTTTTTCTTTTCACTTTCTCCTTGATTCCGTAATATAGTCCCGTGGGATGGCATCAGACTTGTAAGATAGCGTGGGAGCTACCATCACAGTGAAGGATGTAGCTACCTCAACTTCAAATGGTGCCTGGGTTTGTACCACAACTGGCGTGAGGGTGACTAGAGATGTTTTAGGAATGTCTCCCCCTCGGATGAGTCCGATGGACCCTTCCTGATCCCGTTCTTCATCAGTTTCTATCACATTCACCCCCTCACCTTTATGATCTGGGAGAGGGTTGTTACGAATATTTTGCATAGCTTCCTTTTCCTGTATGACCTTAGTATTGATCAATGTCTAAATCTTGTCTTTCAACATGCGACACTCCTCAATAGTATGCCCCTTCATGCCTAAATGATAAGCATGCGTTTTGTTGGGTTGATCCATTAGGAGATATTTTCCACAACAACAGCAGGAATATGAGTAACATAACCAGCGGCCTTTAGTCTCTCATACAGTTGGTCTATGGGTTCAGCAATTGGGGTGTATTGTCTAGGAGGTCTGGGGTCAAAATTCGGACGTTGTTTCAGGTAGTTTTGGCGGGCGGGCGGAGGCGAATGGTAATATGCAGGTTGGGTATTATAAGTATGGTAGATGGCAGTAGGGTGTTGGTATCTTGGGGGTGAGGGTTGATATGTGGGTGGAGATGTTTTTATGTGAGGGGAGACTTAGGCCCCTGGACTACCACCACAACACCCACTTCTTTCTTCTTCGAAATGCCTCCTGATTGCAAAGCTTTATTTGTGGCCTGCAGTACCTCAAAATTGGTCACCATCTCATTCTTAATTCCTTCTTCTATTCTTTCTCCTAACTTGATGATGTCGGAGAACTTGTAATTTTCAGTAACCATCAACCTTTCGTAATACTACAGGTCTTGAGCTCTGACAAAGAACTTGTTCATTTGTTCCTCTTCAAGTGCTGGCCTTACCATTGCGACTTCTGATCTCGAACGAGTAGCATACTTGTGGAAGGTTTCTGTCAGCTTCTTCTTAAGGTTTTGAATGTAGAAAAAGTCTGGCGCATTTTCCGTGTTGAACCTGAATCTATCCATGAAGTCTGACGCCATAATCACCCAACTAACCCATTTTTTTGGGTTTTGACTGATGTACCAAGACAAGGCGTCTCCTGTAAGGCTTCGCATGAGCAGTTTCATGCGGATTTGTTCATTCTTGCCCACTCTTATAAGCTTGTCATAATACGTTCTCAGATGCACTTTCGGGTCACCAGTTCCATCGAACATTTCGAACTTAGGAGGTTTGTAACCCTCAGACAGTTCCACATCTGGCTGAATACATAGGTCTTCATAGTTGAGTCCTTCAACGCCTTTACCACCTTCTACATTTTGAACTCTACCAGTGAGCTTCTTGAGTTCCTCCGCGATATTTTTAATGAGTAGGTCTTTCTCAGTCGATTCGGGTATGTATAGGTTTTGCTGGAGGGTGTGGGGTAAGGTTTTCACATATATCGGATTACTTTGATGGATTCTTGGAACTTGGGTATAAGGGTAGTCATTGGTTGAGTTTTGGGGATCGGGAGTAGGTTGTGGTGCATTTTGGGGAGTGTGATAAGTAGTGACTTGCGGGTATTGAGTTGGATGATGGTGGTGTTATTGAAGGGTCAGTACTGGCGGCGAGTTAATGTTCTGGGGAGGTGCGGGAGGATTTGGTGGTTGGTTTTGGTTTTGTATGTTTTGTGGTGGCGTTTGGTTATGGGTAGCCCGGTTTTGCTGGTTAATGTCGGGGACCTTGAGAGTGAAGGAGAAGTTTTCCAAATTCCGGACCTGTTCAAGCTGGCCTTGTAGTTCCAAGATTTTCTGCTCCAAATGTAAGACCAACCCATTCTGCGCCGGAGTACTTCGGCCATCCGAAGTTTCAACGTTTTCTGCTATAGTAACATTGTCTTTCCTGATACCACTTATATCATCGAGTTTTCCTTTTCCTTTTCCTTTGGGGTCGCTTGGTGGAGGAGGAGGTGGAGGACCTCTGGATCTGGTATGGTATGCTGATGATGCCAGTATGCACGAACCAACCATTGGGAATGGGAATAATCAAAAAGAAAAGAAAAAGCAAAAGGTAATCAAGTTAGTAAGGTGAAATAAAAGAGTATTTGCAATATTTAAACATGTTTCACAAAGTCATGCAATAATTCGCGTCCTAATTTGGGGGACCTCATTGTGCCTAAGGTAGGCCTAAGCAACACACATACTTAGAGAAACTTGATGCCAACATTTGCGTCATTTCATTAGTGCAAAAAATGAGTCAAACCTTTACTAAATCGACAATAATAATAAAGTTACTAATGGCATTTAGCCTTATTACAATCGAAATGTAAAGCTAAGCTAGAAAGCAGTAAAGAATATCATTTCCCAGTCTACTTGGTCCCTGAAGGACCTTCTCCATGCTTGGCTCTTTTGACCCCATCAATCAGGTTTCCTAGATCGTGCACATCCAACAATAAGTAAGATTTTGCGAGATGTACTCCTTCACTGCCGTCCATGCCTATCTGAGAGTCTCTTTCTCATCTTCCCCTAGAGCTCCATCAATCCTTTTTCCAAGTATTCCAATCTTTCTGTTGACTTAGTGGCTATCTCCTTCCATTCCTTTATCACCTCTATGTTCACTTTGTGCTGTTCCAGATGTTTTTCTTCAAACTCGAACACACTTTTTCATAGCCTCTTATAATTAACTTGTGCCTCAACCACCTCATCTATGATCCTAATCCTTTAGATTGACTCCTGGCTTGACGTCCCCCACTACGTCGTCCTTCAACCATGATAGATAGTAGTACATATGACCGGCGTGATACCTATCTGGCTCAATGGTTTCTCTCTCCACAATGATATTTTGGTTCCACATATGTTGTGACTCAAACTTAAACGGAATGGCATCTCCTTTGAAATCTACCTTGTACTGGACCATGTTGGAAACCCGAGGTATGAGCTGTTGTTTCCCCGCTTGCCTCATTACCCTTGTGAGAGCATAAGGATAGATGCCTCGCAACCCGATCAATACCAGATGAGTAGTTCCCCTTGACCTGATGATGAACTCACTACTAGGAAACCGTTCAAACATCCAATGTACCTGCTCGTCTATCAGATTGATGAAGAAACACACCCAACTTACAGCATTTCCGGGCTGTGCAAATCTATCTGGGATAAACATCATTTTCTTTGGGTGATGGTTAGCTATGTAGTCATTCAGCGTCCTTCGCAGAAGCTCTTGATTATACTCTCCCCTCTGAAAGTATTCCAACAGCCAGACTTGTAGTAACAGATTACACACCTCAAAGTGTCCAAATCCTTGCTTGCACCGATCTAGAGCGCAGTACATCTCAGCTATGATCATAGGGATAATGGTATAAGTTTGTCCCTTGATGCCCTCGATCAAGGTCCTGCCGACCATGGCTAAGCGATTATGAATCCTTCCTCCCTTCATTGGAAATATCAACAACCCTAAGAAGCAGACGACGAACACATAAACTCGGAGGTGCGTCCAACCCAAGAAAGTAGTGCCGAGTTCAACATGATGAAGACGATACGACTTGCTATGTCCATAATGCTCATAAAGGAATTCAAAAGGAATATATGATTTCTTTAGATAGAGCAGCTCGTCATTCTTCTTAAAACCCAACAATTTCAGAAAATCGCTGGGAGTGCGATTCTCTGGTACCAGTAATCCCGGACTATTCCATGGCAACTTGGCAAAGCTTCCTATTTCTTCTAGTAGAAGAGTCATTTATATATTGCCAAATCGAAAAACAACTCTTTTCTCGTCCCAGAACATTCTTCAATCAATTCCCTATTTGGTTGAATATTTAGTAAGGATGGCAGGTCACCGAGTACTCTTCTCACATGATTTTTGTCCCAAGGCGCAAAGTCTTTCCACCAGTCAAGTAACAAAGGTGGGATATTTTGAACCATGCCGAACCTGGGGATTTCATGCTTCATTTTCTACAAACAAACAAAAGTTAGCCCTTTCCCCTTCCAGATTTGACTACGTACGCAATAATGATCAACACGTTGGCATATTTTCTTCAAGTAATGCACATAATATGATAGTGTCCACTGGTATTGTAGAAATCCCGTCGAACTTTGGACAAGGTTCATCTTAGTGAGTTGTTACGTTAATAACGCTCCAACCCGTACTAGGTTTAGCATGATGCATGCACGTTTCAAGTTTGAGTAGGGTTTCTAGAATGGTCTAGACTGGTACTCTCAAGTGGACATCTTGAGAGGGAAAGGCACGGAACCGTCGATTGCACCGCCGATCGACTAGTTTACCGCAAATAAGCCTTTCCGATTTAAAGGGTGATTTTCAGGAAAGCATGGACACTTATCAAGTGCCGCTATGTTGATAACTAGCACGAGTGGATTATGATGTGGAGCATGCTTTATGCATAAATAATAGCACATTGCCAAGTATTTGCATGTAAGAAGCAGTAAATAAAATAGTAAAAGTGAACATGAAAAGAAAAGAAAAGAAAGACAAAAGAAAGAAATCAGTTTGGCTCATGAAAATATACGAGAACATAATGAAGCAGGTAAGGAAATTGGGATAATATAGCGATCAAGATGAAAAGAAATAGAGAGCGGTCATACAAACAAAGGAGAATAGGGGGAAGGATGTCATAGCAAATTTAAACAAATAAAGGTGAATAGGGGATAGGATGTGCATGTCATAGCAAATTTAAACAAATAAAGGTGAATAAGGGAAGGGATGTGCATATCATAGCAAGTTCAAACAAATAAGTGATGTGCATGTAACAAAGAAAGTAATCCACATAAGTCAAGTTCGTTATGGTAAGAGCCTAAGTGTAAATCCCCAGCGGAGTCACCATGCTGTCGCGCCCCTTTTTCTCGCGAAATCGGATTTCGACGTGTGACAACTCTTTTAAATGGGTATTAAAAAAAAGAGAAGAGTCGCCACCTAACGATTTTAAGGTGCGTTAAGGCATCTATTTGCGAATAACTCTGTTTGATAGTCAATGCCACCAAATATTGGGTAATGGCTCAAATTACCTCGGAGAGAAGGTGTTAGGCACTCTTCGAGGTCCACAACAATGGGTCCCGGTCGAATTTTAAACTATGTGGATTATGTAATTAGGCTAGGTGATCCAATAAATAAAGAGAGTTCAAAAGTTGAAAAGTCTTATTAAAACATATGAGAATCTACACAAATCTTAGTATGACTACAAGGATACAATTACATTGGCCAATATTAAACGACTAACTATGGATATCAAGTACATAAAGAAAGGAGGGGGGGAGGGTCCTAAGTTTTTTAGCCTAAAGGATCACCTCGTGCAACATAAATAATACTTCGCAACTTTCTTTAGGCAAGAGTTGCCATATTATTCAGCATGCACAAACTATTATCTCCTGCTACCCGATTACTATGTTGAAGTTGTTTACCTAAAAGCATTCTAATTCAATTCTAGGTCGTACCCTATGTGTGCACTACCCATCCCATACCTATGGTCCAAAAGGCTTTGGAACTCTATTTGTGTGGTTCTAGACTTTACTTAGGGTGCTCAAAATGATAAAAACTAGGCGACATTCAATACAGGTAGGACTACACATAATAGCAATGAAAGGCTTAAGTTAGCCTCCACACATAAGTACAAAGGCACACGATCAGTCACAGATTTTTAGCTTAGGCAGTATATGATTTCAGAATCAAAGTTTAAAGCCATATAGGCATGGTTTCTAGATGATTCTGGATTCCAACATTATATAAGCAGCGTATAGGCAGGTTAAAACATCTCAAGTCCTATAGGCATGATTTTAATTGTTGGTGAGGCAATAAAGCGATACGAGTGACCAGATTACTAATGCTGATTTTATAAGTGTGCTCCTTAGGCAGACGTTAATGTCCTATAGGTATGGTTCCTAATGGTTGCGTGATTAGGCAGTGACACAACTTTGAGAGTCTAGTATTAACAACACTGATCTCATAAATAGCTTCATGCGCAACAACTTAAGTTGATTTTATAACACTTTATTCCTATAGACATGACATCTAGACGGAGTAGTGTACTAAAGTAATAGAAGCAATTTGATCAATTGGTTATTTAAAATCCTATAAACATGGTATCTAGATTAGTGAGGCATGTGCTATTACATCCTATAGGCATGTTGTCTAAACGTGCACAATAGAAGACATGGAAACATGTATAGAAAATACTCGAACTGACATGTTTTGACAAGTTAAGTGAAGTGTGTGCGTGACTCCTATAAGCAGGCTTTCTACACATAAAACTAAATGCATATAAAGCAAATAGCAAATAGACCACATAGATCCTATAGGCATGTTTTCTCCCCATTCATGTGAGAATTAGAATGTACCCGTTTCCCCAATTGCACTAATTTCCTAATTATTCAATTTTACAAGTTATTACAGACCATATTAAACAAAGCTCCAGACCAATTACAAATACAGAATAACCCAGTAACACATCTGGGCCTTCCAATATGCTCATCACTTCACACGGACAACATGCCCAAACTTCAAATGCGGACATTTCATTTCAGACCTCTAGTACCAAAGCATGCCCAACATACCAAGCGCAAATGAATAACTTACTTAACCAAAGGAATGCCCAATTCAGCCTTACAAATAACAAAATACTCAGGGAATTGATTAACAATTTTTATACTTAATTCCTAAGGCTAACAACAATTCTAGCCAAAACACATGGACAAGAATACATAAAATACAGACAAGTTCACAAGGCAGATTCATGCTTGCATTTTTAGAAATAAAGCTAAAGCAACAGAATTGACCATCATAGGATAATGAACTATTAAAAAAAAGAGTTTCAAAAGTAAACTGATTCAGAATTAGCCTAAAGAACCTTAGACATAAGATTTAAGCATGAAAATCTAATAGAGTCATAGACAAGAATAAATAGAGCATAGCCTTCACATGAAAAGTTTCAACATGAAGGCTTAATGAAGACAACATAACAGAACAGGTTCGAGCAATCACTTAGTCGAGAATGAGAAAATTTTAACATGCTGAGTGTCAATTACAATACCAGAGGACTTATAGTGAACGAAATATGTCACCTTCACATCAGACAAGCATCAAACCTTATGCTAGTTGGTCACACATATGGGAAAAGTGCTGGTTATGGTATCTACTCTAAAGGTATCAATTGATACTGAGTAACAGAAGATTGAGAAAGTCAGGAACACAGTAGAGTTACAAATAGCACGGGAAAAGATCATAGCTAACAGGAGAGTTCCATAAAGATAACAGGTTGAGCATGAATGTCTCAACAGGAATTAGAACATATTTCGGACATGAGTTAGTTATCATGATAGTACAGAACAAGGCAAGAAGACAAACTCAGAATAAGCAACAAGTATAAGTAGCATAATGATCATGCATGTTGGGCACAATTAAGGTTAGCATATTAGGCAAAGCATTTAGGCATGACTTGCAGAGATATAGTAAATTAGGCATAAAGGATTCAACATGAAGAGAGCAATTTCGAGCAAGAACATAGTCTCACAAAGGGGTTTCAGTGCAAGAAATTAAACAAAGTTTAACAGCCATAAATAGGTTTCAATTACAAAACAGCCAGTTATCATGAATCAACTTAGCTATATACATGTGAGTTAACATCAAGACTTGCACAGAATTGAAGCTAATGGAACTATAGAGTAATGCTAAAATAAGCAGAATTGTATATGAAATGGCATAATATCGAAATTAACTCAGAAAACTCCAGATAACACTAATGCACATAACATAAGCACAAACATATAGGAGTAGGATTACGAAGGTACAAGAAACTAACCAGTAACAAAATTAAATTAGCAAAAGAGTGAGGAACTTAGGATATCAATAGTGATTCAGTAGCAGCAATTGAAAGAAGACAATGGAACCCCAAATCCCCAATGCTTCAGAATTCACAAGAGCCTCAAGAAGGGATCTGAGCAGTACTTGCACTAAAGGAGGTCGTTTAATAGTATTATGGCATTGGCTTTCAGCCGGCCAAAGATTCAACAGTATCAGAAAATATTCGAATGTAACAAAGTAAGGAACGAGTGAAAGAAGAGAATAGTGAGAGTAATAGCAGTAATGAGGTGCGTTAAATGGAGATTAGGGAAGGGGTTTATATAGTGATAAATTAGGATGAACAAACAAGGAAAATAATCAATTAAACGTAAATCAAGAAAGAAAATATTGCATGCAATCTGTAATAGGACTAGTAAACGAAAAATCGGAATCCAAACCTAGTTTGAGTCAAACTTAGGGAAAACCATTCACAAACCCCAATCATGGCGGAATCAACAGGGATATACCATATACAAGAGAGGTTTTCTCTTCTCTAGTGCATAGAGCCACAATAGCATCCAAAATCATAGAATTAAAGCCGGATCAGGCTTGCCATAAGTGAAATGTTAACGAAAGTTACCATAAAACGAGTAATAGTAACAAGAAAAGGTAAGTAAACCCGCGTATGGACGCGTATAAGGAAGGGATAAGCAGAGATCTCCATGGTCGGCTAGGCTTTAACGTCAGAGTGGAGATGAAAGAGTGCAGGGGCGGCTAGGTGAGGAAAATGAGATTAGGGTTAGAGGGGAGGGATATATGGAAAATTGTTAGTTTATTAGGGGTCGTTGATCATTTGAGATCAACGGCCAAGATAGGAAGGGGAGCAAGGCGGGTCGTACAAATGGATACCGACCGGGTCAAATTAGAGGGTTGTTTGGCTTGGGCTCTTGGTGTTGGGCTAATGATTTGGGCCAGGTTTGGTCCGAGATTAGCCCTATGTTTGGGCTATAAATTAAATATGCAAAATCTATTTAAAATAATTTATAAAAAGTAATTTATAAGTAATAAAAATATTGCTTACACAGTAAAATGATTGAAAACAATAGCTTAACATTAAAACATATAAAAAATATTATTTTGGCACAAATAATGTAATAAAAATATAATTATTCATGAATATAGACTATTATTGTAAAATTATGTAAATAGCTTAAAAATATAAATATACTTACATAAATTAAAGTAAAATATTCTAAAACATATATTTTGATGCAAATAATTACTTTGGGTGATTAAATCATCACAAAATAATTTAACGGGTAATTAATAAATATTCAAGTAATTTAAACGCAAGAAAATTAATTTTAAAGATCTAAAAATTATGAAAAATTATAAAAGTAATTGTATAAATCTTGTAAATTAAATAATGATGCAAAATGATATTTTGAAAGTATATATACTATTTAAAAAATATGAGGGCAAAATTGGGTATCAACACCTGGTTTCAACTTTGATGGCCCCGGCGTGTGCTTTCACGAAAGAATCCGCAAGCATAGCAAATGAATCAACAGAATTAGGAGGTAAGTTATGATACCATATCATAGCCCCTTTTGACAGGGTCTCTCTGAACTTCTTCAGTAGGACAGACTCGATCTCAACATCCTCCAAGTCGTTCCCTTTGATGACACACGTGTAAGAGGTTACATGTTCATTTGGGTCGGTTATTCCGTTATACTTAGAAATCTCGGGCATGCGGAATTTCTCAGGGATCAGCTTCGGAGCCGCGCTCGGAGGAAAAGGTTTTTGTACGAACTTCTTGGAATCCAAGCCTTTCAATATTGGCGGTGCTCCTGGGATCTGGTCTACCCTGGAATTGTAGGTTTTCACCTTTTTGTTGTTAGCTTCAATTTTCTTCTCCCCTGATTCTATCCGTTTTGTTATCTCTTCGAGCATCTTTATGATCTCGGGGTTAGCCCTCGATTCATGTTCATTTGACCTTTCTGCGACCGGTTCATCCCTGTGGGTGACTTCCCGGGGTAGATCGGATTCAACCCTGCTCGGTGCACGGTTTTGGTTCTGTAACTGAGCTATCGTCATTTGTTGAGCCTGCAATATTTCGAAGATTACCCGTAAACTGATCCCGTCTCCTCCAATGTTTTGTGTGTTTTGAGTTGCCAATCGGGCTCCACCACGGATGCTATTCTCGGGGTCGGTAGAAAAGTTTATGTCGATAGCCACATGTGAATTAGCGTCAATCGGGCCCACGACCAAAATTCCGATAGGATCAATGGGCGGTACCTCGTCACTGGGCGCTATGTTGTTATTTTCACCATGATGGCCGGACTCGTTGTCAACATGTAGGGGTGCTGATTGAGAGTTCGACATTTTGAGCTTTAACCTGAAATTAAAGACACTTCAAAGAACAAGTGTAAAGTAATGTGTGTTATGGAAATTTGTATCAAATAACCACTATTATCCTTAGCCCCACGGTGGACGCTAAACTGTTTACCCTCAAAATCTGATAACAATTGAATTTGCAAGAGGTTTTAAGGATACATGCATTAACTTGACACAAAACGATAAATTAGATCGCAATTGAAATAAATAATGATAAAGTAAATGTAAACCACACGAATTGAGCAATCTTAGTCGTGGGAGGTTAATCACCCTCGAATCAGGTACGCTCCGATCGATGCCAGGATACAAAGGAACAAGAGATTAAAATAATAATGATATATATCTTTGGAATGCATGTTACAATGTGTCTAATGAATTATCAGATACCCCTTTATAGAGGAGTCCTACTTTAGATACAATTCTATAAAAGGTGAAAAATCTCTTGATTTGATGATTGTCGGTGCCTTGTTGATACATAACGAGATTCCCGCCGTAGTATCCGATCGGTCATGTATATTTCGGCCTTCTATTGGTTATGCTAACAATATTTCTTCGAGCTCGATCGGCTAAGGTCGACTTCGGAATTACGGACTCAATATTCTCGAAGGCAGGCGTTATGACTCCGGGTTCTAGTTCGGTAGGACTCGAGGTCGATCATCAGCTTTTGGTTGTAATGTTCCTAACCTGTCGTGTCTTAGGCGAGCTCGATTCGAGCGTACACACTTATCATAGTACAGTCGGCACACAAATAATGCATGGCTGAGCAGCACAAGCCTCTAAGTGAAAGTTAAATGTGTTTAGTCACATATCAAAAACCAAAAATGAAATTTGCCGAAAATTGAGTGGCCAAAGTGCTAGACATGTGTCATTATCAAGGTTAAAGCGTACTAAAATTGTTCTTTTTGTTTTCTTTAAAATGCTTGGAATTGTCATGATCAAGGTTAAGGTGTACTAGATATGATACGGCTGTAGTTTAAGCTCTGGAATCATGTATAAGCTTTATCTTAAATCCAATTTGATGACACAAGTGCGCATTAAATTAGTCGCTAAGCACGAATTAGCCTACAATTATTTGGATCCTCAAGATATCTTTTCTGCAGCAACTAAGATTAGTATAGGAAACGTAACTGTAGTAAAATTACTTCAGGATTGAAAAGGGACTAAATGTTTCATAGCATATTAGTTTGATTGATACAGTTACAAGTGCAGTGCATCCGTACCTTTTTTCTTTCTTTTTTCCATTTAACTATTCAGTTTCCGAAGTTCCACTGACTCGACTAATTATATATGATTTGCGTGGGTTGACAAGGTGGGTTGCCCTGATGGTAAGCACCCTCCACTTCCAACCAAGAGGTTGTGAGTTCGAGTCACCCCAAGAGCAAGGTGGGGAGTTCTTGGAGGGAAGGATGCCGAGGGTCATTTGGAAACAGCCTCTCTACCCCAGGGTAGGGGTAAGGTCTGCGTACACACTACCCTCCCCAGACCCCACTAGTGGGATTATACTGGGTTGTTGTTGTTGTTGTTTGCGTCAAGTAGGGCCACTGAGCGGGAAGTGTATCCCTACCTAATTGTAAGGAGACTAAAGAATTTCGTCCTGTTTATATTTTGTGTGTATCTTACCCACGGATTTAAAAAATCTCGCAAATCAACTTGGGTTATAATTGTTAGTGCTATCTTTTGGCATAACTGATTATTCCTTACCTTGAGACCAAATTGGTTATTGGGCGTTAAAAGAAAATAAAAGAATGAGAAACGAGGGAGGACTAAAATTTGTGGGGCAAATGGAAGAGAGGGCAAGAAGAAAGGAGAAAGATACATGAAAGTATGGAAGGATAGCGATGGTTTAGCCCTTTTATCATTCACTTCCTTCTCATTCAAACATGACACACTGAATTAGCTCCATCACCTTTTTCTTCTCCTCCTTTTCTACTTACTTTTTCGCTTTTATTTCTATTTCATTCAAACAAAACTAAGACCTAAAGAAAATGAAAACTTCAGTTTCAATTTTGATGGTCCCGTCCGGACAATATCAGCTTGGAATCTTGTTACACTCTTCACATTACTACATTACATATATGTATATACACGTTTATCATTTAATCAAGGTCAGTGGCGAAGCCAGAAATTTCATCTAGGGTGTTCAAACTTGAAATAAGTAAAAACAATATTCAATAAAGGATGTTCAATATATGTTATGGTAATTTGCCCCTGAACAAGGTTAATAAATTAAATATGTATTTCATTTATCACTTCTTCATGATAATTCAATGTAGTTTCACCAAGCGCAATATTTTTTAATATTACATAAAGTAATTTCGAATCTTATATTAGAAAACTAACGAGTTCGTAGGTATGTAAACAAACCCACCATATTGAAAAACTTAAGAATTAATAACTGACAGATATATAATATATGTACAAATCCTATATAATATGTGTATAATCATGTATAATCAATATATGTATAATATATGTATACTAACTAGAACAAATAAATAATGAACCCAACAGGTTATTTGCGTAAGGATCTCGTGAAACTTGGCGTCGTAAGTTTCTACACCCCAAGGAATTTGGGCCTGAGCAGCAAATTTCATGGCCTATGATATGGCTTGAGGCCCGATATTGGCCTCTAAGCCCATCGCGCACATAATATATCGGGCCGAAGTCTAAAATAAGAAGAAATTATAAAAGTAACAAGGAAGCAATGTTATTTTCCAATTTTCTTCTCTCGTGTAACCTCTTGGAGGTGTTTGTATAGCATACAATTAACTCAACAAACAAAGAAATAATATAATCTTATGCTGTTCCAAGAAATCAAAGACCAAGCCTTTTATTTTTAATGTCTATAAAAGAAGCCCTTGTAATCTGTACAGTAAGGTGAGGATTCTTGAGTGCAAATGCATCAAATCTAGCTGTAAAAACAATATCTTCCATATTCTTAACAATGAAGTTTAACGATGTCTCCTTTAAAGACTGGTTAGAACAAGTGTCCGAAATCTCTAAAATGTCGAGAGCGTTCGATGAGTTCAACGATCCCAACATTTGGTGCTCACAAAATTTCTGCAAGAAGGGGATTTCGTACTTGTCTGCTGCTATTGACAGTGAGTAGACGTGTTTTTCCATCTTCTCTTTAGGCAAATCTCCACTGTAAAGGAACTCTAATAGAGATTCTAATTCCTCGTAGTTAAGTTCAGGCAAAGTTATTGTGTCACTTGGTGGAGCTTTGCACCCATCTGAGTCCAATATATTCTTGAATATATCAGATCTTGCTGCCTGTCATTTTTAAGAAAATAGTTGTTGTTATCATCATATAAGGTCATGCACTTATTGTTAAATAATTGCACTCATAGTGTAAAAATTTCAAAATACACTGTAACTGAATATAAGGTAAATCCATTGTAATAAAGCGCACCACATTCTACTTAACAGTTTTTTGAGACTGGTTATTCTTTACGAAATAGACACATTGGACGTCTTATCATGTTTCATATATAACATAGTAGTTATTGAGTAAAATAAGTTTTGTTAGATTATATGAAGCAAAGTTAACAGTTTTTCTTTTCGGCTTCATATCTAATTGAGGGTGCCTAGAACCATTTGGGCAGGAAGTTGGACAATTATAGATGAGTTTATGTTACATATACCTTTACACTATATATAGTCAACCAAATGATATTTATAAGTAAGCTTCCATAAAATATGAGATTTGTAATATTGAAAATAAGATAAGTTACTTACCATAACATGTAAATGTAACCTAATGACGTAATAATTTCATAAACTAACGATGAACTATATGACGATGTATATAATTTAAACTTTATGTACTATATGACGATGTATATAACTTAAACTCTAAATAGAATATGGGGGACGTGTACAATACTGGTTGCGAAATTTTCTTTTTTATTTTTTCTTTCAATATTCATGTGTATTGCTTATACTCCGTACTTATTACTATAAATCTAATACTGAAATACATTATACACAGAAATTTATTCATGAAAAAAAAAAAGATGATTACCAAAAGAGCTCGATGTGCCGGTATGGAGGGACCATCATTCCCAGGCTTAATTAAAATATCGGTATGAATATGATCTCTGAAGGCAACAACAAACCCACTTAGATAATTCAGTTTCTCGTTTAATTCCTCCTCCATCTCCTTCATTTCTTTCACCCATTTCAATGCATTTACAAATCCCTGTTGGAACCAATAATCAGTTACTATAAATTCCCAAAGGGGACGGGAAAAATAACGCGCAATGGTCAAAAAAGAAAAAAAAGAGAAAAGTGATTCTCGGTTTAATTTGGGGTAATTCTTAGAACAATTAAAAGGAGCATAAAAAACTTAAATTCCCTTTCCATTTTGTCACTTACGTGCATTGCATCTATAGTTCTGAATTCGAGTTTTAGTAACCTTACACCATCACAAACAACATCCAAAGAACAAATTAAATTTCTTAAATTCTTTGGTATTCTCTATTTCTCTTTGCTTCACAAGACAGAATTATGAACTACATATATATGAGCAAAGATTGTATAGCAAATTCCGGCATAGACAAAAATATTAGGTGATTTCTTTTCATCTGTCCAAATCTACAAAGTTAAACGACACTATTGTCGCACAAGTTGACTCGGATACCACGTTTATCGAAAAAACAAACAAACAAAAGATTGTATAGGCAAGCAAAAAGGAAATGATACCTTAATAGAAGGATTAGATGAAGAAGCAGAAAGTCCAGTTACTGTTTTATTATCAGTTCCTTTGGTGTTGTCGCTGTGATCATTTCTGTTGGTCAAGGTAATTATAGTTCTGGCTCCCTCATAACAAGCTCCGCATATTGTATTTCTTGGTGGCCTTAGAATAAATGGCATAGCACTACATATTGAACAATCCATCTCTGCCTTCTTCTATCTTTCTGATGAATGAATACAAGTATATAACTCAAAAGAAGAAGATGAGATGATGGGAAAGAAGAAGAGAAGTGGACTTAGAATGATGGCATTGCCTTTTTATTTCTCCATTATTATAAAGTTTAATAGAACTTTATGCTCCAATTTATATTAAAGAATTGAAAAGGGGAGGCAAAACTATTGCTATGCTTTCTTTATAAGCTGACAATATTAACTAATAGCGACTTATCTACGTTTTTGTAATCCTTTTATAATTAGTATGATTGATCTATATGTTCATGTGGGGCAAGCTAGCATTATATTCCTTCTTTTTATATATGAAACGAATGCTTTATTTTTCGCAAAAATAGAGGACCTTAGAAAAATTATTAACGAGAACCTTTTGTAAAAGACGCAATCAAGAACCTTTTTTTTATTATTAACTGTGTTAAAAGAATTATTTTGATTCGAAGAATGGAATATTAAACTAATCCAACCAGCTTGACTTAATTATTAAGTTCATGTAATTATCCACCAGCTAACTTATGGGCATCATTCAGTTCCAGCGAGGAAGGATTGTAAAAAAGAAAATAAAAAATGGGTTAAGAGAATTAAGAAAAATAATGAGAGTGTTGGTTGGCCATGTCTTTTTTGAGTAGGTTGTAAGGAGAAAGGAATTGGTTAAGAAGCTGAAACTAAGAATATAAAAGTTAGGAAGTGGAAAAGGACTTTCCAACCTTACAAACAGCAAAAATGAGGTAAGACTAGCACGTCCTCCAATAGACATTAAACAAACTCTCGTATATCTTCCCGAGCCAAACCTAAATTTGGGGATTGATGGCTAATATGATCACTCAACTTTGAAATATTGGCTATAAAAGTTATCAAGCTTTTTTTTTTTTTTTTTTTTTTTTTTTTTTTTTTTTTTTTTTTTTTTTGTCTTTCAAAGTCATTCAATTTTGGATAATTGGTAGTCAGAGTCATATAACTTTCTTTTGTCTTTCAAAATCACTCAACTTTCACTTAAATAGTCATTCTTGTCGTATTCTATACTTTCAGATGTTTAAATTCACTATTATCTGTTTAACCAATACTTAACCCGTCTCACATATATGGATCGACTTTAATATATCTCTTCTTTATGCAATTATAGTTAACGAAAGTTATTGTACTTTTTGGACAATAATTTATACCATTAAATTTTTCGGTTCTCATCTCAAAATTATGTTACATCAAATATACAACAATCAATCCTTGAAAATATTTGAAAGAAAATTCGCAAATCCGTTGAAAAATATTCGAGAAATTTTCACGGCTCCTAGATTTTACAAAAAAGTGTTGTTAAATTTAAACAAACTTTAGAAAATAGTGAATTGTGTCATTGAATTTGTTACGATAAGTTTTACGATAATGATTTATATTATTGGATTTTTCAATTCATATGTCATTGACTTAGAGCCTAATAGCAATGAATTTTAAAAATAATTTCGAATCACATATTTGTTAAGATACAAGCAAATGATATCACTTAACAAATTGGGCTAATTTCTTTCTTTTGCTATGGGCCCAGAAGCCCATGTTGTATTAATTTTAGTCTGTAGAGTAAATGGTTGACAAGCCCACTTATAGATAGGAGGAACAAAATATTTGGTAGGGCAACAGTTTTATTTTCGGACTTCTGAGCAAAATAGAAAAGACCTAGAGACTTCCATCTCTCTCTCTCTGAAAAGTCACTATGAACTCAAATAAACTTCAGTGATTTTGCTCGTCAATCAAGTTTTAACATGGTATCAGAGTTCAGATCTGGATAGATTGGGTAATTGCCTCTCGTCCGATGTTACCCTCACACATTTTCATCGGAGTTTTGAGGTTCCGCTGCTTCTTCGCGATTCTGAGTTTTTTTTTCCGACGAGTTTTTTTTTCATCACTGTTTGAGTTTTTCCGGTGTTGATGACGGTTGTTGATTGATCGAACTAATTTTGATATTATCTGAGGCGCACTTTTCAACCTAGGGTTTGGTGATTTCTCAAACTGCTCATTCAGCTAGGGTTTACTTGTCCTTGCCACTAATTTGTTTTACAAGGCCGTTGTTCCTTCCAGTCGCGAAGGAAATTTGGTAACCCTAGTTATTTCTCCTCATTATTTGTTTGTGTGCCTATCTTTTCCTAATTAATTTTGTACAAAATGCCGAATGATGATTCCATATCTGCGTTACCAACTGCTCGTTCTGTTTTTCATGAGGATGATTATACGCATCCATGTCATCCTTTTATGTGTATCCGTCTAATGTTTTAGGGTCTTCTTTAATTTCTGTTCCTTTTGATGGTACTGGGTATGGGAGTTGGAGAGGAACCATCCTTGTAGCCTTGTCTGTTAGAAATAAATTGGATTTCATTAATGGATCTTTAGTTAAGCCTCCTGACAGTTCTCCTTTGGCGAGACAGTGGCAGAGGTGTAATGATTTGGTCGTCTCTTGGTTAACCAACTCCCTGTCCAAAGACATTGCTTGTAGTATTGAGTACTCTGAACTTGCCAAAGATATTTGGAGTGAGTTGGAGGAAATATATGGTCAAGCAGATGTTGCAAGGGTATTTGAGCTTAAGAAAGAACTTGCTCACATCTCACAAGGATCACTTGATATTGCTTCATATTTCAACAAAATCAAGCAATTGTGGGATGAAATTGATGCCTTGTCAATCAGTAGAATCAGGTCCTGTAGCAATTGTGGTTTCAAATCTGATTATCAGAAAGATGATGATGTTCAAAAGGTGTATCAATATTTTGATGGGTCTCAATAATATATATGTGCAAAATAGAAGCAATATATATTCATGATTAAGCCTTTTCCATCTGTGAGCATTGTCTACAATATATTATTGTCAGATGAGAAGCAGAGGCAGGTTTCTACCTCTCATCAGTTTCTCTCTACATCTGTCTCTTTTAATGCTGGGGTGTCTAAGTAAAGTTTTCCTTCCAGATTCAATTTTGATACTTAAATAGCCCTAACATGAAAATATTGTAAGAAATGAGGTCACACCATTGGCAAGTGCTACAAGCTACATGGGTATCCTTCAAATTTTAGGTTCACAAAAGGGCCTAGCAGTAGGAAAATTGCAGCTCATGTTGAAATGAACTCTCCTTGCCCTCCTACTAATGTGGATTCTAGTGTGGTTCCTGATTCTGTCAAGTCATCTCAATCTAGTAATACTTCAATGGTTCCTGGTTTAGCACAAGATCAATTCTCCCAGTTGGTTTAACTTTGCTGGTAAGCTGTTATCAGAAAGTATTCTGCTCAAGTCATGCATGCTTTCACAAGTAGATAGTTTTGTTTGGATAATAGACTCTGGAGCTTCTAACCACATGACTTCTCATAAGGATTTACTTTTTAATCTGAAAACACTACCTATACCTTGTCTAGTTTCTCAACCAAATGGTTACAAAGTCAAAGTTTATTTAGTAGGATCTTTGACTTTGTTTCTAAATTTCACAATTCATCATGTTCTTTATGTTCCTTCTTTTCAATACGATCTTATTTCAGTTCATAAGCTGTTAGAACAATACAATGGGATTGTTCTGTTTACCATAACTCTTTGTGCTATACAGGCCCCTTCTCTGAAGATACCTCTGGTTCTTGGTAAACTGGACCACAATCTCTACAAGCTCCTACTTCCTCCTGTTGTTTCTCCCAGTACTACATCCAGTTACTCTTCCAGTGTTACTTCCCCTGTTATTTCCCCTGTCTGTATTTTCCCTGAGATACAAGAAAATGTAAAGAATGTCAATGTTGCTGATGCTGATGAAACACATGTAAATACTGATGCAATTCTGAATGATATCAATAAAATGGATGTGGTTTGGCATTATAGGCTTGGGCATATTCCTTTCGCTAGAATGAAATATATCTCTATGCTTGGTTCACAGTTATCTTCCAAACAGTCATTTTTCTTGCCCAATATGTCCACTAGCCAGACAAACAAGATTACCATTTCCTGATAGTAGTATACAATCCACAAGGCCTTTTCAGTTGATCCATATTGACACCTGGGGTCCATATCACTCTCCTACCTATACTGGCTCCAAATATTTTATGACCATTGTTGATGATATTTTAAGAGCCACTTGGACCCATCTAATGGGAGCTAAAAGAAATGCTTCTGACCTCTTAAAAGCCTTCATTTCCATGACTAAAACTCAATTCCAATTGAAAGTTCAACATGTAAGAAGTGATAATGCCTTAGAGTTGGGATCCAGAACTCTTGGATCAAAATTTTTCTCTGAGAAAAGGATATTGCATCAGACAACATGTCCTCACATTCCACAACAAAATGGAGTTGTGGAAAGGAAACACATACATCTTTTAGAAACTGCTAGAGCTCTTCTTTTCCAATATGGTCTTTCTCTTAGATTTTGGGGAGACTGTATACTCACAGCCACCTACTTGATAAATAGGTTTCCTTCTAGTGTGTTAAAGGACAAGAGTCCCTATGCGATCTTATATAACAAACTCCCTACATGCTCAAATCTTAGAGCTTTTGACTGTTTATGTTACTCAACTGTTCCAAAACCTCATAGGGACAAACTGCAGCTTAGGGCCATTCCCTGTGTGTTCATTGGTTATCCCTTTGGAAAGAAAGGCTATAAGCTGTATGATTTACATAATAAAGTCTGTCTTATCTCCAGAGATATTATATTTCATAAACATATCTTTCCTTTTGTTAAATCTGGATCTTCTTCCCCTGCCATGTCAAATTTGCCATTTTCTGCCTACTTTGATCACACTGTTAAGCAGCATTTTTCACTCTCCCATGATTTATTTTACCTTGTCCCATTAACAACATCCCCTGCTTCTCTTCATCCCTCTAATCCTGCTCCTTCTGATTCTGCAATACCTCTGAACAACAGCTCTAATCTCCATGTGTCTTCTAGTCACAACTCTCATACTTCCTCTAATCTCCCTTTTTCTCTCTCTGAATCTGATTTCTCTCCGTTAAGGAGATCATCTAGGACTCGCAATCCCCCTTCTTATCTGCAGAATTATGTATGCACTCTCCCTAATCCTAGCTCCAGGTCTGCTAATTCAACTGTTGTGTCTACTTCTGGTGAGCATCATGCATTTGAGCTTACCACTTATTCTCAGGTAACAGTTATCCCTGAGTGGCAGAATGCTATGAAAAAAGAGTTTGAGGCATTGGAGACTAATGGTACTTGGGACATAGTTGAGTTACCCAAAGGCAAGAAACCAATTGAGTGCAAATGGGTATACAAAATTAAGTACCAAGCTGATGGGAGTATAGAAAGATATAAAGCTAGGCTTGTGGTTAGGGGTGATACACAAGTTGAAGGCATAGATTTCTATGAAACCTTTTCACCTATAGTTAAAATGTCTATTGTTAAAACTTTAATTGTTGTAGCTGTTAAAAGAAATTGGCCACTTTTCCAACTAGATGTTAATAATGTTTTCTTGCATGGGGACTTAGATGAAGAAGTTTTTATGAAGCTCCCACCTGGTCTTTCAGTATCTACTACATCTTCTGCTTCTACTTCCACTTCTTTGGTCTGTAAATTGAATAAATCTTTGTATGGTTTGAGACAAGCTTCAAGGCAACGGTATGCCAAGTTGTCTCAATCTTTGTCCTCTAGAGGTTATGTGCATTCTTTCAATGATTATTCACTTTTTACTAAGGGTTCTGATGATGCCTTAGTACTCTTAGTGGTATATGTTGATGATATCATCATCACTGGGACAGATTTGTGTGAGATTGATGCTGTGAAAAGCTTCCTCCATGATCAATTTAAGATTAAGGATTTAGGCCATCTTAACTATTTTTTGAGTATTGAAGTGTTGTATTTTGAGGGTGGGGTGTTGCTGCATCAGAAAATATTTGTGCATGATCTCCTCAAAGAGTTCCACTCCTATGATTGTTCTTCAGTTATATCTCCTCTTGATATGCATGACAAGTTGCGGGCTGATCATGGTGATCCCCTGCCCAATCCTGATATTTAGTGGGTAAAGTCAATTTCTTAACTTATACAAGACCTGATATTTGCTTTGCAATGCAACATTTAAGTCAGTTTATGCAGAAGCCTTGCCTTCCTTACATATAAGCTGCTTTAAGTTTGCTCAGGTATCTCAAGGGTACTTTTGATTTTGGGATTTTCTACAATAATTCTCCTGATCTTTCTCTCAGTGTATATTGTGATAGTGATTGGGGTTCTTGCCCGTACAGTAGGAAGTTCATCAGTGGGTTTTGCATTATATTAGGGGAATGTCTTGTCGGCTGGAAGTCCAAGAAATAATCTGTAGTCTCTTTGTCATCTGCAGAGGCCGAATACAAGTCTTTGAGTAAGGCCACTGCTGAAATCACTTGGGTTTACAGGCTTCTTTCTGATTTTGGTATTGTCTTTTTTTCTCCTGTTACTCTGTTTTGTGATAACCAGACAACCATCCACATTGCTAAGAACCCTGTCTTTCATGAGCGCACCAAGCACATTGAGTTGGATTGCCATTTTGTTCGCACAAAGTTAAATGAAGGTCTGCTTCAGCTGCTTCACACTTTTAGTGCCAATCAGCTTGCTGATTTGTTCACTAAACCGTTGGGGGGAGCTATTCATCATCTGCATCTTCGCAAGTTGGGGGTTATCTCACCCTCCAACTTGCCGGGGGGTGTTGAGATACAAACAAATGATATCACTTAACAAATTGGGCTAATTTCTTTCTTTTGCTATTGGGCCCAGAAGCCCACATTGTATTTATTTTAGTCTGTAGAGTAATTAGTGGACAAACCCACTTATAGATAGGAGGAACAAAATATCTAGTAGGGCAACAGTTGTATTTTCTGACTTTTGAGCAAAATAGAAAAGACCTAGAGACGTCCGTCTCTCTCTCTCTGAAAAGTCACTATGAACTCAAATAAACTTCAATGATTTTGCTCGTCAATCAAGTTTTAACAATACTATAAATAGTTGAAGAACTATAACTCTAAGTAGTTGAGAGCATACCCTCAGTTATAATAGAATGGTTAAATTGATTTGAATTTTTTATATGTCTTCATAATCATCTATTTAATGTTGACTTCTATTTTTTCATCAGTAGTTTATTTTAATTTTTAAATTTGATATAACAATAATCTTTGAGATGAGAACTGAAAACTTTAATGATGTAAATTATGCTTTAAAAGTTAAAAATATACTTTAAAATTAACTATAATTGCAAATAGAGCAAAGAAGCTATATTGAAGTCGAGCCATGTATGCGGGATGAGTCAGGTATTGGGTAAATGGCTGAGTTGGATTTAAAATGGTTCAGGTTTTAGATTAGTATTTTAATAACTTTTTTATAAAATTGATTTTTGTCATCTCACTAAATCTTACCCGAAAGTACAAATTCGCCAAGATGACCATTCTAGTGAACTAGGTAAAGTTGGGTGATTTTTAAAAGACAAATGAAAGTTATATGACTTTGATGAACGATTACCCAAAGTTGAGTGACAGTTTAAGATATTAACTCCTAAAATTGGTTCTACTCGATTGCACCATGTTCGGTCAAATTTTTAAAATATTGAAGAGTAGACGTTTGTATTTGGTTAATTAATTCAAAAAATACTTTTACTAATACAGGAGCACCAATTTTTACTTGGTCAAAATTCTAAAAGTTCTTCTAAGAAAAAGTTACTATTTTCTCTTTTGAAACATGCTTTTGGTTCTACTTAAAAATACTTGCTTTTTACAAATCACAGGAATTTATTCCAGATGAAAATACTAATTTTCCAACAAAATCTAAAATTTAACTCAAAAATTTTATGTGGGGCCCACATCTCGGAACCCGACAAAAGTTATAAAATGTGAACGCCCATTCAACCACGAGTCAAACCATACCAAATTTATCAAATTCCGACATCAACTTGACCTTCAAATCTTAATATCTTATTTTGAAATCCCTAGGCCCAAATCCTCTAATTTCACCTCAAAAATATGTAATCTAGTCAGAAATATTCAATGATAATCCAATATTATTGACTAACAATGATCACAAGTGACTTACCTCAAGTTTTTCCGTAAATTCCCTCTGAAAATCGCCCCAAAAACGTGTTGGAAATATCCAAAAAGGGCAAAACTCGGAACCCTTTCGAAATGTATACTGTCCAGGGGTTCCGCACCTGTGACTCACTTAGCCGTTTTTGTGGTCTCGCAGGTGAGAGAAACCAACCGCTTCTGCGACTGTCTCCGCTTCTGCGAATAAGTGTCCGCTTCTGCGGTTTTGCCCAGCTTCCCTTGCCTCCGCATCTGCGACCTTGGTGTCGCTTCTGCGAGTTTTTGTTCGCTTCTGCGGACTTCCCACTTTTGAGATGCCAGGATCTCTTCTGCGAGCTCGCACCTGCGAGCCAATTTCCATAGGTGCGATTGCATCAGTAGGCAGCAACAAGTTTTAATTGTTCTAAGTCCAAATTTGATCCGTTAACCATCTGAAACTCACCCGAGGCCCCCGAGACCTCAACCAAATATACAAACAAGTCCTAAAGTATCATACGAACTTAGTCAAAACCTCAAATCACATCAAACAATGCTAAAACCATGAATCATAATCCAATTCAAGCTTAATGAAACTAAAAATTTTTAACTTCTACATTTGATATCGAAACTTGTCAAATCAAGTCCGATTGACCTTAAATGTTGTACACAAGTCATAAATGATATAACGGAGCTATTCCAACTCTCGGAATCTCAATCTGAGTCCGATATCGATAAAGTCAAATTCACGGTCAAACTTTGGAAATCTTTAGCCTTTAGATTTTTAGTTTCCATTAAATGATGATAATTCGAGTTAGGGACCTCTAAATTTGATCCCGGGCATATGTCCAAGTCCAAGTCATGATACAGACCTACCAAAACTGTCAAAATACTAATTTGGGTCTGTTTGCTCAAAACGTTGACCGAAGTCAACTCAAATGAGTTTTGAAGCTCCATTTCACATTTTAATCAATGTTGCACATAAAAACTTTCCGAAAAAATTTACGGACTGCGCCCTCAAGTCGAGGGATGCTGAAGGGTGCTATTTGAGGTCTCAGAATACAGAAATGACTATTTAAAATTAAAGATGACATATTGGGTCATCACATATAAGAATTATTATCAATGCATACCATTTATAGTTGTAGGTCAGTATACTAAATCGTAAAATTAAGAGAACATGTGTTGTTACATCATTATGTATCATAGTAAAAAAATGCATAATCTTTAATTATATTATGTATACTAAATGCAATCGTATGATTACTAACCTCAATAAGCTTAGTTAATAAATCATCGATTACTTAGTCTACTAAAATATAAAACATTGTAAGGTAAGCTAATACGATAAATATCCTCACCCATGTGCAACTTTTACAAAATAAAATAAAAATTTGGAAATAGAAAATGAAGAAACGGGTATTAATTCAGTAGTATATATAGTCACGGTTACATAGAGAGAGAGAGAAAATCATCTTTATTCTAACCAATATGCTAATTTTTTACATTAAATATGTAATAGATGATTGTATACTTTATCTTTACCAAAGACTAAACTAGGGTCAGATAGAAATTAGTGGAACATACATTCAAAATTGAAACTGGCACAAAATCAAAGTTAATTGCCTTCTACCGTATAGCTTATATATATATATTAAAACGTTGCTAAGAATAAAATTATAAATACATACCGGATAAAAAAGTAGACTCAACTTTAAAAGACGAGAATGAAATTAGAGCCCCGTGGAGCAGGCAAAGTAACTATGATATGAGCAACTCGTGCTTACAACGTATTAAAAATGAGAGAAAAATAGAACAATATAGTAATAGAGATAAAATGTATAGGAGGAGAATGTAAAAGTTATCTTATTCAAGTGTGTTTCTTGTGTGTACTTCATAAGATAAAGTATACCCTATTTATAGGATATGGGATACATGAAAGGTTACAAGAATACACCTAAAGGTTACAAATATTAAGTGATGAATTAACTAAATACATGAACTCAAATGACTCATGGAATAGGGATGTATGGAGTATTCAATGGACATCCACTTTAATATATTTATAACAAAGAAAAGTTTTTCAGAATTTTGAAAATGAACGACGTACGTCCAATTAATTAGAATAGAGGTCCAAATATTTCAATAAAATAGAGGATGCTATATTACTGTCACGACCCAAAATCTCACCCGTCGTGATGGGGCCTATCTCAATACTAGGTAAGCCGACAATCTCAATAAACCACCATATCTTTTAAGTTTGAAAACATAATATCTAAATTTAGCGAAAAAAAAACTCACAAATACATATATAAACACTTCCAAAATCCGGTGTCACTGAGTACATGAGCATCTAATATGAATACAAATCTGAAAAATACGGCCCATAATAGTCTGAGACCAAATGCATTAAATAAGGATATATGAAAGGAGAGGTAAGGTCTGCGAAACACGGCAGCTATCTCTGAATATACGTAAAATCAACTGTGCGAAAGAAATCAACACCCGCTATGGCCGGGAACACGTGAATCTGCACACGTAGTGCAGGGTGTAGTATGAGTACAACCAACTCTATAAGTAACAATAATAAATAAAGAACTGGACATAGTGACGAGTTACACAGTTATAGTTCATTTTCGGTAATTCCAGCAAAGAATAGAAATGCTTTCAAATCCAGCAGTTTAAGTCAAATCAATTTTTATACAGTTCCAGTTTATGTAATTCGGATATAAAATCTTTCAGATAATTTCACAACAATGACAGATAACAACTAAGTGCAACAACAAATGAAAAGCAAGTATAGCCTCTCAGGGCAACAATCACTCCCCTCGTCACAACAACTCAACCACTCGGCTCTCAGCCCTCTGCACTCACACTCAATGGGTACTCGCGCTCACTGGGGGTGTATAGACTCCGTAGGAGATCCTACAGCCCAAACACTATAATCTGCACGGACAACTCACATGTTGTACAGACAACTCACGTGCTATAATATCATGCATGAACAACTCACGTGCTGCACGGATAACTCCCATGCAATAATATACATACCTCACCTATAGGCCCTCGGCCTTACTTAGTCATCAACCTCTCTAGTCTCTCGGCTCTCGAAAATCACAAAGATGAGCCCAAACAAAGATAAAATAGTGTATCAACAAAATCAAGAAAAACTGAGGTATGATATGGAAGTAAAATCATGACTGAGTACAAGACAACAATTAGCAAATAATTCAACAAGTACGCGACCTCTGCAGGTCCCAATAGTACTATCACATAGCCTAAGCATGATTTTTAATACGATTTACAGTCGAATTTCTTCAACACATAGAGAGCATATAGCTAACAGCAAGTTGTTCAACTTTCTAGTTTCACGGGACGGACCAAGTCACAATCCCCTAGGTGCACGCCCCCACACGCCCGTCACCTAGCATGTGTGTCACCTCCAAAACAATCACATGATACATAAATCTGGTGTTTCATACCCTCAGGACCAGATTTATAACTGTTACTTACCTCAAACCGTGAAATTCTTATTCCGCTAAGCTTTTACCTCGTGAATTGGCCTCGAAATGCCTCGAATCTAGCCATAAATGATTTGATTCAGTCAATAAAATTTATTGGAATTAATTCCATAAGAAGATGCTAATTTTCCATAAAACTCCGAAATTTAGCTCAAAAATCGCTCGTGGGGCCCACATCTCGGAATACGACGAAACTCACAAAATCCGACAACCCATCCAATTTCAAGTTCAAACATATTAAATTTACTCAAATCCGACATCAACTCGACCCTCAAATCTTCAAATTAACCAAGAGGGTTTTCACAATATTTTCAACTTAATTCACCAATTAAATGTTAAAAAGAACCATGGATTTAAGTAATTTTAGCTTCCCATAGATCTTCTACTTCTCTAATAAGTTTATTATCGTTCTCTCTTTCCTATTCACATATCTTGCTTTCATTAGAATTCCCCCAAAATCTCAGTGGGAAAGGGTGTTGAGTATTGATATTTTGATGATTAACAAAGTTTATACAGATGAAATGCTTTAAGAACCAGGTCCTCAACGTAGATGCTTAACTGCTCTAAGAACCAGCTCCTCAAGGTTGATGATTGTACGTGTCTTTCCAAGACAGTAACTTTATCTCAAAGTTACTCAGGTACGAGTTTGTTGGAAGAAAACTACTAAACATGATAAAGGTTGTTGCCCAAGAAGATACGCGTGCATACGTGAGAGACAAGAGTCCCAAGACTTGTGGAGTCTTTGGAGTAGTAGGAGTCCGATCAAACGAGAAGCTGACTACGCATACGACTCCTAAAAGATCTCGGAGTATGGGGAATTTAAATACTATCTTTTTGGACTGATGAGATTATCCTTTTAAACATCAACTTAAGAACTATATTTTCACACTCAAGTTGAGTACCAGTGTTGTGTTCTTGAGTTAGTCTAGTAAATGTGTTTTAGGAAACCAAGTTATAATCAAAGTGTCATATGCAATCAGTGAGTTGGAGTGAGTGTTTGGTTTTGCAAGTTAGAGTAACTTGTAAATCAAATAGTTGAAGTAGGAGAACTTGGGAGTATTGATTTACAAATTTATATCGATATCTTTGGCCAATTGTTCTAGTGAAGTTGAAGTTAAAAATCCTATATGGTAGGTCGTGGTTTTTGCACCTTTTGAGCCGGGTGATTTTTCACGTAAAAAAGTATGTGTATACTTTACTGCTTATTTTTCTTTCCGTGTAAGGAGTAAGGTAACGAACCAAGTTCTTTAGTAATTCATAAAGGTACTCAAACTAATAATTGGTATCAGAGCAGGTTCTCTCACACACGGTTAGCACCTAGAGAGATCTTGGAAGCAAAATGAGTGCTCCACCTGGAATTAACGAAGGACAATCAACTACCAGACCCCCCATATTTAATAGAAAATACTACAGTTGGTGGAAAGCAAGAAGGGAAGATTTCTTGATGGCTGAGGATTATGAACTGTGGACCATAGTGAACCAAGGTCCACTAACTCCTACTAAACAAAATGCACAAAATGAAACTGTTCCTAAGGACCCCTCTGAATTTGTAGCAGCAGATTTCAGAATGATAGAGAAGAATGAAAGGGCTAAGAAAATCCTTGTCTGTGGACTTGGTCCTGATAGGTACAACAAGGTATCAACTTGCTCTAATGCAACGGAGATCTGGGATGCACTCCAAACTGCTCATGAAGGAACAAACCAAGTGAAAAGATCAAAGATATAATTACTTATGAAGAACTATCAGCTCTTCTCCATGAAGGAGTTTGAGCCCATATACGAGATGATGACTAGGTTTACTATAATAACAAATGAACTGAAATCACTTGGAAAAGTGTTTACCTCAGAAGAGTTGGTTAGCAAAGTTCTAAGGATTCTCCCAGCCTCATGGGAATTAAAAGTCATAGCTATTCAGGAAGCCAAGGAGTTGGATAAGATCTCACTTGATGAGTTGGTTGGAAACTTAAAGACTCATGAGATGAGAAAGATAAAACTGCGCAAGGAAGAACCAAAGAGGGACAAAGACTTGGTTATTAAGGCATATGAAGAAGAGGAATTTGACAGTGATGATCCTGACCTAGCAATGTTTGGTAAGTTCAAGAAGTTCATGAAGAATTCCAAAAATGCATCTAAGAGAGGGAACAATGGTAAGCCCAAGCAGATCGACAAAGCCGTTTATGATGGGTGCTACAAGTGTATCAAGCTAGATTACATGGTCAAAGACTGCCCAATCTGGGAAATTTAGTGGAGGAAAGAACGAGCTAAAAGGAGAAACGGGAAAAAATGAGAGAGAAGGGTCCAAACAAAGGAAAAGTCCTAGGTAAATGATTCACTGAAGCAATGAAACAGGATTTGCTAGCAGCATATGAGGACAATAGAAGTGATAAAGAGAAAGAGAAGGAGGATGAGGCCATAGGTCTCCATGCTATGATTATTGCATATTAGACAGTGGATATAGAACCTCCAGTACAACTTGGAATGCACATCGGAAAACCTTCTCTATTTGATGGACATCACTATGATGAATGGAAGACGGGTATGGAAATATTCCTTCAGGACACTGACTTTGATATATGGCTAACTGTCAGTCATGGACCAATCATCCCTACCAAAATGGATGATTAAGGAAACAAATGTAACAATTGAGAAGAGAATTATGATAATGATGATCGTCAGGTAATCCAAAAAAATGCTAAAGCAAAGGACCCGCACTACAGAAGTTTGCCCAAACATATTCTCTGTAATATGTCCTCTTCCATATCTGCTCATGATATATGGAGGACCTTGGAAGCTGATTGAAGTAGCACTGATGGAAATTGAAGAAAGCCAAATAGAAGAAGAAGTGATAGGGTTGATGGCCATGAGTGATTCAAAGTCTGAATATGAAACCAATAAGGGAAGTATCTCTAACTTGAAAGAAAACATTCATGTTATGTCTACAATATAGCTGATGGCCATAATTGTGACCATGATGAGTGAGATGGACAAGATGAGTGAGATGGACAAGATGAGTGCTGGAAATGATCAGTTAATAAGCAACTTTTCATGTGTCAAACTTGACCTCAAAGAACTTGAATCTGACAAAGCTGATCTTGAAGGATAGGTCAAAGACCTTAAGAATCAGGTTCTTGAGTTCACTTCTAAAAATGAGAAGTCATCTGATACACATGGTAAAGAAAAAATGAGTGATCTTCAAGATATGTTTGAAAAGAACTAAAAAGGGTTAAAGATAATCTTTATGATGCTAAATGTAGGAATAAATTAATACAAGAAAATCTAGAAAAAGCTAATTATAAATTATCTAGGCTAAGCAAGTGGCATAGATCCTCAGATGCATTAAATTGGCTGAATGAAAATTGTAGTACTAACAAATCAGGAATTAGCTATAGAAAACTTGTTCCCAAATTTGATCCAAAGTTTGTAAAAATTTCTCTTAACAAGATATGCACTCATTATGGGAAGGTAGGACACTTTAGAGATACTTGCCCTGCCTTAATTCATGCTCAATTTAAGAACACTTTTGGTCTTGCTAAAAATGTAAAGAAGGAAGAAGAACCAAAAGTCAAGCCCCTTGTCCAAACTAAGTAGATTAAGGTTAACAAAAAACAACTATTAAACATCTTCCCTTCTGGGCAAGAAGAGATCTGATTCATCATTCTTCAAATAAAAAGGGACCCAAGCTTGTCTGGATTCCCAAGACTAACTTGTGATTTCTGGTGCATGCTAAAGTGAGAGGGAACAATCAAGATTGGTATCTAGACAGTGGCTGTTCAAGACATATAACTGGAGAAAATAAAAACTTTCTCTCATTGACAGCCTTCCAAGGAGGGAGTGTGTCATTTGGAAATGGGAAAAGTGGCCAGATAACAGGTATTAGTAAGGTCGGTAAGTCAATATCTCATGTTATAGAAGATGTGTATTATATTGTAGGCCTTAAACATAATCTCCTTAGCATTTCTAAAATGTGTGATCAAGGAAATGAGGTAAAATTTGATTCTAAAATTTGCACTGTCACTAAGCTTGATACTGATGAAATTGTGTTAAAAGATAAGAGACACAACAATTTCTACAAGATATCCATTATGTCTCTTCCTTAGAGTGAGCACACATTCTTAAGTGTAGTGGAAGATGACCCATTGTTATGGCATAGAATACTGGGTCATCTTAGTCTTTCTCAACTCAACAAATTGGTAGCAAAAGACCTGGTCCTTGGGCTACCAAAAGTTGAGTTTACATCAGACAAGGTATGTGATGCTTGTGTTAGAGGGAAATATGTAAGGTCATATTTTAAATCTAAAAAGGTTGTCAGCACCTCCAAATCCCTAGAATTCCTTCACATAAACTTATATGGACCAGTGAGAATGAGGAGCAGGGGAGGGAAGATGTATGTATTTATCATTGTAGATGACCTTTCTAGTACACATGGACCCTGGTTTTGGCATCTAAAGATGAAACGTTTGATGTTTTCTGTGTGTTTGTCAGAATGATCCAACAGAAACCGAGTTGTAATGTTTTATGTATAAGAACATACCATGGAACTGAGTTTGGAAATTCTAAGTTCCTTGAGTTATGTAACACACACGGCATTGATCATAACTTCTCTGCAACAAAAACTTCATAACAAAATAGTGTTATGGAAATAAAGAATATATCTCTAGAAGACATGGGGGGGACCATGCTGATTGCTAGTGGATTGCCTAAGAGATTCTGGACTGAGGCAGTCAATACTACCTGTTACTTGCTAAACAGATGCATGTTCAGACCCATTCTTGAGAAAACTCCCTATGAGTTACTTCGAGGGAGAAAGCCCAACATCACTCACCTAAGAGCTTTTGGGTGAAAATATTTTGTGCACAATAATGACAAATAAGCTCTAGGTAAGTCTGATGACAGAAGTGATGAGGAAATTTTCTTGGGTTATTCACCACATAGTAAAGCCTACAAAATTTTTAATAAAAGAACTATGTGCATAGAAGAAAATGTTCATGTTTTTTTTATGAATCTAACAACACGGGTGAGAAAAGTCTCCAGGATGAAGACTGTGACATAGGACCCACTGATGAAGGAGCTTCTAAAGAACCTGAACCTCAATCTGAAGATGGATCAGGAGATCCTAAGGAATCTGAAAGCGATCATAAAGAACAAGAAGAAGAGAGAACTACTCTAACTGCTAACTAGACTGATGAAGTTGTACACACTGACACTGTTCCCTTGGGTCAATCCTTGGGTGAACCATCTCTGGGGATGCAGATTAGACCATGGAAACATTAACATTCACACCCCTTGAGAACATCATCTTTGATCCTAGTGCAAATTAGGTCATTTCTGAGAAATCTATGTACACTTATAGCATTTCTCTCATAGGTTGAACCTAAGAATATAAAGGAAGATCTAAAAGATCCAGATTGGATTATAGCCATGCAAGAGGAGCTAAATCAGTTTGAAAGAAGCAAGGTCTGGCACTTGGTGCAAAGACCAAAGAACAGAACTGTCATAGGTACCAGATGGGTGTTCAAAAACAAGCTGGAAGGACAAGGAAATATCACAAGGAATAAGGCCATACTTGTAGTTCAAGGATACAATCAAGAAGAAGGCATTGACTATGATGAGATATTTGCACCTGTAGCGAGAATGAAAGCTATAAGGATGGTAATAGCTTTTGCTACACACATGCAGTTCACCTTGTATCCGATGGATGTAAAGAGTGCATTCTTGAACGATTATCTGAAGGAGAAGGTATTTGTTAAACAACCTCCTAGGTTTGAGAGTGAAGAAATTCTTGACTATGTGTTCAAATTAGACAAAGCCCTGTATGGACTGAAACAGGCTCCAAGAGCTTGGTATGAAAGACTCTCAAAATTCATCTTAACCAATAACTTTGTAAGAGGAAAGGTTGACAACACATTTTTTATAAGGAGTAAAGGCAAAAATGTTCTGATTGTACAAGTATATGTGGATGATATTATCTTTGGAACTACTAATGAAGCAATGTGGAAGGAATTTGCTGAGATGATAGGGAATGAGTTTGAAATAAGCATGATGGGTGAATTGAACTTCTTTTTGGGGTTATAAATCAAGCAAACACCTACTGAAAGCATGATACATCAGCAAAAATACATTAAGGAATTGTTGAAGAAATTCAACATGGACTCTTCTAAGTCCATAGACACTCCCATTTCCATTGCAACAAAGCTGGTCCTTGATGAAGAAGGGAAGAATGTTGAACAGAAGCTATATAAAGGAATGATTGGGTCACTGTTGTATCTCACAGCAAGCATACCTGATATTGTATTCAGTGTGGGATTGTGTGCAATATTTCAAGTAAATTCCAAAGAGTCTCATATGAAGGCTGTCAAGAGGATACTCAGATATCTTAAAGGGACTCATGATTTGTGTCTATGGTATCCTAGAGGGTATAACTTTGATATAGTTGGTTATATTGATGATGACTATGCAGGTTTTGATGTTGACAGGAAAAGCACTTCAGGAACAACACATTTTCTTGGTTCTTGCCTGGTGTCTTGGGGAACAAAGAAGCAGAACTCAGTGACCTTATCTACAACTGAAGCTGAGTATGTAGCAGCAACATCTTGCTGTGCTCAATTATTGTGGATAAGACAACAACTAAGGAACTATGATATTTTTGTTGATTATGCTCCTATTTTCTGTGACAACGCTAGTGCCATAAACATTGCTAAAAATCCCTTTCAACACAAGAGAACCAAGCACATTGACATTAGACATCACTTTCTCAAAGACAAAGTTAAAGGGAATATCTCAATTAACTTCTGTAAAACTAAAGACCAAATTGCTGATATTTTTACTAAAGCTCTGTGTAGGGATCACTTTGAAAGGAGTAGACGAGAACTGGGTCTAATTAATACTTCCAACTAGGTAGAAACCCAATGATTGTCTAGCAAAAGTATAACTAGATGTAGATGGTCAAGTACAATGTGTTTGATTCAGTCTCATGCTTGTTTTAAGCACACACACTTGCCCAGAAAAGTCTAGCTGATAACTATGTCTTATGATACTAACCTATAGTGTTGAAGCTTTATTGCAGAAATGAGTACAAAGTTACTAAGGAGTTGGTTCTTTGACTCAGGTACGTGTCATCTTGTCTTAATTAATTGGGGCTTAATATCTGAGATTGTTGCTATACTCAAACTTTTTAATCATGTTTGCATCACTCCTAGTTGTCATCCAGTCAAAGATTAAAGGAGAATCCTAGAGCAATTAGAGCTTAATTATTCCTAAAATTCTAACAGTCAAAAGTCAATATTATTAGAGTCCTGTTAGAGCTCAAATTTGGTTACTCTCTTTCTTCCGGTCAAATCGGGAGTTACTTCTTTAAAATCCCCCTTATGATTTGTTTCTCAGACCTCAGTGTTCCACTCAAACCCTAAGCAAGAATCAAGAAATACTTCTCTCTTTCCCTTTATCGATTTCATTCTCTCATCACCATGACTATATCCAGCCAAACTCCTTCTAAAGCAAAATCATCATCCAAGACTAAAGCCAAACCCAAGAACATGAAGCCAAAATCAAAGAAAAGTGCAAAACCATCAAGTGAACCTGCACCCGCAACTGCTTCTTCTCCACTTATATCCTTCACTGTACCTGCACCATCGTCCCATGTTCTTGTTCCATCCACTATTCCCACTTCTACTAGACCTTTACTTCTAAAACCACCTGCCCATGTACCCGTGTCTGCTTTGAAAAATACCTCCAAGTCCACTAAGATCAAGGCTACTTCAAGAAAAGCTGTTAAAAGTGACAATGTGGTGCTTGATGTTGCTGCTAAAGTGGAGACAATAATTAAGGAAGCTGTGGTTCAGGGGGAACCAGTGTCAACTACTACAAGTCATGTAAAATTACCTCCATAAAAGTTAGATATTCTGGTTTCTGCCATTGATGTTGCACCCTTAGATATTGTTCCACCCACAAGTGATAAACCATGAGTGGAGGAACCTACTGTAGAAATGAACATAGCAACTCAGGAGAAAAGGGTAGATACCACTAATGCTATTCCTATGGTTGGGGGAGAAGGTGATAAAGATATAGTAAATAAGGAGGCTTCTGATGGTCTCTCTTTCAGCTAGATTGAGGATAAGGATGATGATGAAGATGAGGAAGAAAGAGGAGTGGTGGCTAGTCATGATGAGCATCAGGCTCAGGGCATAGCTAATGACACTTATGAGAAAAAGAGTGAGAATTGGGGGGAATCTGGTGAGAAAAAGGAGAAGGAGAGTGAGGTATAAGATAAGTTGGATGAATAAGTGGGTGATTCTGGAGAGGAAGAAATAGATAGTGAGGAAGAAGGTGATTCTAAGAGTGAAAGTGAGGATGAAGAAAAGGGAAGTGAGAGTGAAGGTGAGGATGAAGAGAGTGAGGAAGAGAATGATAATGCAAGTGGGGAATATGAAGGCTCTATGGCTATTGGGAACATTGTCATAGCCGCTTCAGAAGAAGCAAGTGGAGGGAAAAGGACTGAAGAAATTGGGCCCTTGTTAACTCCTTTCACTGGAGATGAGGAGGTCAGCAATGATGAGGATAATTTACTCCTGTCTACAGTAGGGACGAAAAGCAAGAAGGCCCCTGTGAAAGCATCAAAGTCAGTTATCCATGCAAGGAAAAAACTGATTCCTCCTGCTAGGACTCCTCTCACAAGGAATAAAAGAAAGGTTGCTGATGAACAAATCATTAAGGAATCCAGAGGTTCCAAGAAGCCAAGGAAGTACGTTCCAGTTGTTGAGTTGGATGCAAAAGATGAGTCTGATTCTACTTTGTAAGAAAACACATCAGCACAAAAGAGAAAAGCTGTCAAATCTACCAAGGCAGCTACCCCATCTAAAAGGGATAGTAAAGGAAAGAAAATGAAGGGTATGCCTGTTGTGGTTGATAAACTCACTGAGTTTAGGAACAAAAAAGTGCTGAATGGGAAAATGCTTGCAAACACTGATGAAAAAGGGATGGCTCAATTAGTTGAAAATTTTGAGCTACATAGATGAAGATACATGTTTGTCAAGGTTTTCCCTCCTGTGTGTGTGCCTGCTATAGTGGAGTTCTATGCAAACTTCCAATTTGATGGAAAAGTGGTCAAGAGTAATGTTAAGGGGGTTTGAGATGGAGTTTGATGCTGAAAAGCTTGGTATGCTTCTGAATATTCCCACCTTAGGTTTTGACAATTACTTGAACAAAAAGTGGCCAGCCATAGATAATTTTGTGGACACAAGAATTGTAGTCACAAGGAAGTTCTCTCAGAAGTTTGAATTGGATGCTCCCCAGAGGGTGTATAAGACTGATATGACATCCTTTCACAAGTTGTTGTTTCACTTTGTGAACTCCTGCATGTTGCAGAGATCTAGAGAAGGCACGAGGCTACTTTACTAGACATGGCTGTGATGGAATTTCTTGACACTGATAGAGCTATCAATCTTCCTAACTAGATGATTCAGTACATGGCAAGGGTTGAATACACTTCCAAGCCTAAGCATGTTATGCCTTATGGCTTCATGTTAACTGAGCGCTGTTTGACAAGCTCAATATTTTCTTGCCTGAGCTTAAGTTTGGAAACCACAATGATGTTTTGGATGTTGTTACCCTCAAGTAGTGTGGCTATGAGGATATCAAGTCTATGGGACCAACATGTTCTGCTATTCTACCTGGTAGCAGCAGGGCAACAGAGATCACTAAGAGGTTGGAGTTAGCTCTTGAGGAGAATGCCAAGCTTAGAGAAGACAATGATGAGTAGATAAAAGAAACTAGGCAGTGTAGGGAGGAGCCCATAAGGGACATAGAAGCTCATTCCCAATAGATTTCCACCCTTGTGAAAGCATTGACCACATCTTCCTCTCACCCATGAACTTGGTCCTTTCCACAGTGTCTTTAGCTTTTTTTGTTATCCCAGTGATACTTTATGGAATGACCCGACTTGTCGTTTAGAGAATTTGCTTCTCGTTCGGTAGTTTAAGGCCTCGAGCATCTTCTCATTAGGTACTATGGCTTGCGTGTGCGGTCGAATTTGGTTTTCGGATGATTCGGGATCAATTTGGAAGAAGGATTCTTGTTTTAGAAGCTTAAGCGGTAAGATTTAACCAGAGTTTGACTTTTGTGTAACGACTCCGGAATGGAGTTTTGATGGTTCCAATAGCTCCATATGGTGATTTTGGTCTTAGGAGCGTGTCCGGATGCTGATGTGGAGGTCCGTAGGTCGTTTCGGCGTGAATTGGCGAAAGTTTAAATAATGGAAGATTTTGAAAAGTTTGACTGGGAGTTGACTATATTGATGTCTGGGTCAGATCCCAGTTTCGAAAGTTGGAATACGTCCGTACTGTCATTTATAACTTGCGTGCAAAATTGGAAGTCAATTCGGGTCTATATCATAGCAAGGTATCAAATGAGGGTAAGTGGTGAAGCAAGAAATTGAAAAGAAAATAACTGGAGCGTACTAGGGAAAGTGCAATGCGCGAATTGTGGCATGTCAACCCTCTCAGCAACTTTCAAAACCAGTGAAGTATAGGCATTTGGGGCTGGCATTGGCACGCTACCCCCACCTGAAGTCTTTTTAAGTACTCACCTTGGGGGTTCATTTCTCCCATTTCACTTGGATGAATTTTGGAACTCTTTTCCACACTCTCAAGATCATCAACTCCTCTATTCTTAAAGGTAAGAAATTTCCATTATCGTGGTATGAAATTCCATCATTTCTACACTAGTATTGATGAAATCTACACATAAAATACTTAGATCTTCAAGAACTCAAAGGAGGGTTTTGCAAGATTTTTTCCAAAAAGGTAATCCTACACCCTTAGCCTTATATGTGCGGATTTATTATGGGAATATGAGTATGAATTAAATATTTAAACTCATGGTATGGTGATAGTAAGCCATAAATTCCCAATTTAAATACATAACCATAGTAGAGATTGAAAGGTGATTGATTGATGTAATTTTATTGGTTGGGTGTAGATGAATGGCCACTCATGTGATGATTTGAAATTATAAATTATTGGTAAATGGTGGTAGTTGGATGAACTAATTTCATGGTTAAAAGATATAGAGATTTATGCACTCTAAATGTTTGATAAAATGCCTAAATGGCCTAAAACCTGAAATATTTACTAATATTGGCCCAATCGAATTATGTTGATATAGATCGAAGTTGTAAGAGTAGTTGGAGGTTTTAATATCAATAAAGAGATGAATCAAGAAAGCTCGGTTTGTAGCGATTTTTGCCGAAGGATTTTCAAGGAAATATTGATCTGGATTCGAGTCATTCGGAGTTAGATAATCGCGAACAAAGGCTTACTAGTGGATTGAGTTGCTTGAGGTAAGTATCTTGTCTAACCTTGAGTGGGAAAATTACCTCTTAGGAATTGAGTCTTATGTGAATATTATGTAATTGAAAACTATGTACGCGAGGTGACGAGTACGTGCTTGGTTTATATGTGCAAATTATATCAGTTGAAATTCGTAGACGCCCTTATGTATTAAATTAAAAAATTATTGAAACTTAGTAAATCCTTGATTTGTCATGCCTCATTCCTTGTTTGTCGAGTTTATATTGTATATGATAATTTGGTGTGATTGCCACTTAGATTTTTATGTGAATTTTGTGTATTTGTTGATGTGATATTTCTTGTAAATAATCACTTTATGGATTTTTCATCTGCAAATAATTAATTAAATAAGTTTAAATTGAGGCATTTATATATTTATCTAAAATTTGGATTAAAGAAGGCATTTTCCTATGATGAGTTATTTTCCCATCCTTGTGGTTATTTTTGAGATTTTATATACATTGTGTTGAGTTATGGACTATCTGTTGTGGAATTAATTGACTTTGTTGTACCTATGGAATGGTTGTGGCCTACAAATTATTTGTAAATACTAGTTGATGATTCTGGGCCGATGTGATAATATTCTGTGTGAATTGTTGTGTGATTTGGATTACTGTTATGCGGTGTATAAGGGTGGCATTCCATTGTTGATATTATGCAGGCATAAGGGTGGCATTTCACTGTTGTTATGTGTGTTCGGATACTATCTGGGAGGCTATTATAGGAGCGATAAGGGTGGCTATAGGAGCGATAAGGGTGGAAATTGAAATTGTCAGGGCGGAGGGATAATGGAGGCTATAGGAGAAATAAGTATGGCTATTATCAGGGATGATATGTGATGATGTGGGGTTACTGTGTCGGTAATTGTTATGTGATGATGTGGGTTTATTGCTTTGATAATTTTTATGTGATGTTGTGATTTTTCTTGTGTTTATTTTTATATCTTGTGCAACTTGTATTGCTGTTTCGGTAAACTTGATAATAGTTTGATCTATGTTAAAATTGTGAGCATGTGGCTAGTGTAAAGCGAATTATGTTATATGGGATCGGGTTGCATGCTGCAACAAGTATGATTAATGTTATATGGGATCGAGTTGCACACCACAACAGATATGTAATGTGGGCATGAGGTGCCGGGGAAAATATGATGATTTTTATTATTGGCACGTGAGTTGTCCGTGCGATTTTGATAGAAATGGGCACGAGGTGCCGTAGAAATATGAAAGTGGGCTGAGACCCGTGTTACGAAAATATGAAAGCGGGTTGAGACCCGTGTTTTATGATTATGAAATGAGGTGTCACTGGGTGACTTTTATTTTAAATAATTTATATTCGAAAAATATTTATTTGAAAGAAGTATATTCGAAAGATATTTATTTGAAAGAATTTTATATTCAAAATATATTTATTTGAAAGAAGTATATTCGAAAGATATTTATTTGAAAGAATTTTATATTCAAAATATATTTATTTGAAAGAAGTATATTCAGAAGTTATTTATTTGAAGGATTTGATTAATTGGTTGTACTTGTGTTCCTTATTAGTTTGAGCAATAATTATAGTGTTCTTGTTGCCTTGCTGTTTATATCATTGGTTGATTTTTGTTGCTATCACTGCTAGTTATTTTTCAGTACTATTGTGTACTGCTATATTGCACAGGTTATTTTCCTAGTGAGTATCTTGACTGTACCTCGTCACTACTCCACCGAGGTTAGTCTTGATACTTATTGGGTACCGACTGTGGTGTAATCATACTACACTTCTGCACAGTTTTATGCAGAGCCAGGTATTGGAGCTATCGGACTCGGGCAAAGTTAGTGTGTTGATCACAAGGATTCAAGGTAGAGCTGCTTGGTCATCGCAGTTCCTTGGAGTCTTTCCATTTTATTGTACTGCCAACTCTTATTCGAACAATATTGTATATTCGATCCTTAAGATCATTGCATGTATTCAGTTAGCGTTCGTGACTCAGTATTACCAGTCTTGGGAGGTTGTTATATTTGAATATGTCCGTTGTTGGTTTCGATTATCTATAAAAAAAAATGGCTCGAAATATAATTGTAAGCGGCTTACCTAATCTTAGAGACTAAGTTCCATCACGATGCCTTTGATGGGATTTTGGGTCGTGACAAGTTAGTTCTTGTTTCTTCTATTCTAGTCGGAGTATGTTGCAGGATGTTTAGCTTATTTTGCTCTAATGTTTTGAGTCAAGGCCCTGGGCTTATTTTGGCACTGCTAAATAACTTCTCTTATAATGTTTTAATGCTTCGCACATTGTTATATCATCAACTTACTTTGTTTGCTTTGATAATTCTTGAGCTTGTGATGTAGCCTAAATGTCCATGAATCAATCAATAATGTGCTTAGTATGTCTAACATCCTTTTGTTATTTTTTTGATGATCCCCAAAAGGGAAAAATAGAGTTGTAAGTGTTGGTGTTGATATGCATGTCTGTGTGTTGTGCTTGTTGTACAGATATTGTACCTATTTTAGTCGTAGTATGGTGATATGATGATATGAGCCTGGTTCTAATATGCACAAAGTTTGTCATCATCAAAAAAAGGAAATTTGTTGAGTATTGAGATTTTGATGATTAACAAAGTTTGTTCAGATGAAATGCTCTAAGAACTAGGTGCTCAACGTAGCTGCTTAACTGCTCTAAGAATCAGCTCCTCAGGGTTAAGAACCAACTCCTCAAGGTTGATGATTGTACATCTTTGCAAGACAATAACTTTATCTCAAAGTTACCCAGGTCCGAGTTTGTTGGAAGAAGACTACTAAATATGATAAGGGTAGTTTCCCAAGAAGATACGCATGCATAAGTGAGAGACAAGAGTCCCAAGACTTGTGGAGTCCTTGGAGCAGTAGGAGTCCTATCAAACGAGAAGCTGACTACGCATAGGACTCCTAAAAGATCTCGTAGTTCAAGGAATTTAAATACTATTTTTTTGGACTGCTAAGATTATCATTTTACATATCAACTGAAAAACTATATTTTCACACTCAAGTCGAGTACCAGTGTTGTTTTCTTCTTGAGTTAGTCTAGTAAATGTGTTTTAGAAAATCAAGTTATAATCAAAATGTCATATACAATCAGTGAGTTGGAGTGAGTATTTGGTTTTACAAGTTAGAGTAACTTGTAAATTAAATAGTTGAAGTAGGAAAACTGGAGAGTATTAAGTTACAGATTTATAACCAATACATTTGGCTCATTGTTCTAGTGAAGTTAAATTTAAAACTCCTACGTGGTAGGTTGTGATTTTTGACCTTTTGAGCCGGATGATTTTCCACGTAAAAATTATTGTGTTTACTTTACTGCTTATTTTACTTTATGCATAAAGAGTAAGCTAACGAACCAAGTTCTTTAGTAATTCATAAAGGTACTCAAACTATAAAGGGGATCAAGTAGTTTGATAAACACGTAATTATAACTACCCGACCGGTCATTTTGTGTATTACAGCCATGTTTCCCAATTTACTGCTAAATTTGTTCATTACAATTGATTTATGACTTATCGGGTTAGTTGGTTCGGGTCTAGAAGGATTTCGGAGTGAAATGAGACACTTAGTCTCATAATTGAAAACTTAAGTTGGAAAAGTTGACTGGATATTGACTTATGTGTAAACGACCTAGGAATTTAATTCTGATGATTCCAATAGCTTCGTACAATGATTTTGGACTTAGGAGCGTGTCCGAAAAATTATTTGGAGGTCCGTAGTGGAATTAGGCTTGTAATGCCGAAAGTTAAATTTTTGGGAAATTTGACCGATGAGTTACCTTTTTTATGTCGTGGCCAGAATCTAATTCTAAAAATTGGAATAGCTTCGTTAAGTCATTTATGACTTGTGTGCAAAATATGAGGTCAATCGGATGTGATTTGATATGTTTCGGCACGAGTCGTGAAAGTTAAAAAGTTCAAAGTTCATTAAGTTCGATTCGAGGTGCGATTCATCGTTTCGATGTTGTTATGCGTGATTTGAGACCTCGAGTAAGTCCGTGTTATGTTACGAAACTTGTCGGGATGTTCGGATGGGGTCCCGAGGGGCTCAAGCGTGTTTCGGATGGTATTCAGATTATGTTTTTTCATTTTGGCACTGCTGGTAGCTGTTGTTTGCTTGTGTTTCAAACCTTCTTTGTGATCGCGAAGATTGGGATGCGATCGCGTAGTGTATCAGAAGAGCTGGCCTTTTTCCTTCATCGCATTCGCTCCAGTGGCATCGCGTTCGCGAACCTTTGTAAGGTTTGGGCATCGCGTTCGCGCCCTTATGACTGCATTCGCGTAGAGGAAATGAAGAAGAAGTGGAGGTCATGCGTTTGTGCTTCGCGATCGCGTGGACGAGTCCACGATCGCATAGGTCTGTGAAGTTGTGCATCACGATCGCCTGGTCAGGTCCGTGATCGCGTAAGGTTAAATCTAGTCAGGGGCAAATTGTACTTCGCGATCGCGTGAGATTGTCCGCAATCGCGTAGAGTAAAAGCTTGGGCAGTGAATTTAAGTTCTAAAAATGGGACTTCGTCCCATTTTCCATTTTTGACGGATTGGAGCTCGGGAAGAGGTGATGTTTGGGAGTATTTCAAGGAAAATAACGGGGTAAGTGTTCTTAACTCAATATTGGTCAAATTACTCGAATCAATGGTTGTTTTGAACATTTAATTGGTGAATTAAGTTGAAAGAATTGTGAAAACCCTCTTGGTTAATTTGAAGATTTGAGGGTCTAGTTGATGTCGGATTTGAGTAAAATTTGTATGGTTGAACTTGTAATTGGATGGGTTGTCGGATTTTATGAGTTTCGTCGAATTTCGAGATGTGGGCTCCACATGCGATTCTTTTAGCTAAATTTCGGATTTTTATGGAAAATTAGCATTTTATTATGGAATTAATACCAATAAATTTTATTGACTGAATCAAATCATTTGTGGCTAGATTCGAGGCATTTGGAGGCCAATTCACTAGGCAAATCGAATCATTTGTGGCTAGATTCGAGGCGTTTGGAGGCCAATGCACGAGGAAAAAGCACAACGGAATAAGAATTATTTGCTAATTGATGTCTTGCACTCAGTCATGATTTTACTTGTGTATCATACCTCAGTCTTTCTTGACTTTGTTGATATACTATGTTATCTTTGTTTGGGCTGATCTTTGTGATTTTCGAGAGCTGAGAGAATAGAGAGGTTGATGACTGAGTAAGGCCGAGGGCCTGTCGGTGAGGTATGGATATTGTAGCACGTGAGTTGTCCATACAGCATGTGAGTTGTCTGTGCCGGATATTATAGCATGTGAGTTGTCTATGCAGAACGTAAGTTGTCCATGCAGATTATAGCGCTTGGGTTGTAGGTGCCCCTCCGGAGTTTGTACACCCCTAGTGAGCACGAGTATCCATTGAGTATGAGTGTTGAGGGTTGAGAGCCGAGTGGTTGAGTTATTGTGACAAGGGGAATGAATGTTTCCCTGAGAGGCTATACTTGATTTTTATTTATTGTTGCTCTTAGTTGTTATATGTCATTGTTGTGAAATGCTATGAAAGATTTTATATCCGGATTACATGAACTTGAACTGTATAAAATTGATTTAATTTAAATTGCTAGATTTGAAAGCATGTCTATTCTTTGCTGGGATTACTGAAAGTGAACTATAACTGTGTAGCTCGTCACTACCTTCAGTTCTTTATTTATTATTGTTACTTACTGAGTTGGTTGCACTCATACTAGACCTTGCACTTCGTGTGCAGATTCAGGTGTTCCCGGCCATAGCGGGTGTTGATTTCTTTCGCATAGTTGATTTTCCGGAGATTCAGAGGTAGTTGTCGTGTCTCGCAGACCTTGCCTCTCCTTCCCTATCTCCTTATTTACTCTATTTGGTCTCAGACTATCATGGACTGTATTTTCCAGACTTATATTCATATTAGATGCTCATGTACTTAGTGACAACGGGTTTTGGGAGTGTTTATATATATATATTTGTGAGTTTTTCTTCCGCTAAATTTAGATATTATGTTTTCAAACTTAAAAGATATGGTGGTTTATTGAGATTGTCGGCTTGCCTAGTATTGAGATAGGCGTCATCACAACGGGTGTAGCTTAAGCTCCGACCTGCCTCCCCCATACGTGCTGCCACCGAGCCGTATAGTATGAAAATTTCCCTTCTTGTATCCTATCGTGCGGAATTGATTCAGCTTAAAACATAATGTGCGCATGTGAGCTCTCGGTATTAGTTGTGCATCACCGGCTTGTGATTCCATGAATGAGATTCGTGATATGTATTCTGTGTTTTCGTGATGGGTCAGTCTGGAGGACTTGAGGCCAGAGTTAGACCGTAACTTAAGCTCGGTAGCTTCAGTTATCTGAACTTGTACATTTGGACTCATATGTCCGGTAACTACGAGTGGAATTTGTGGTTCGATGAGCAGTGGAATGGCTTTGTAATGAGTATGATGTAACTACGGGATGTGTTAAGACAATTTGAATGTTCTTTTATTCCAGCTCAGTATCTCTATTTTTGTTATCATTTCGAGACTATGCACGGGTTGCTATGATGGATATGCGTTGTTATCACACAATATTGGTGTAATGGTAAGGTGCTCGTTATGTGTTGAGGCGGTGAATGGCTCGAAGAAAGGATTTCTCAGTGCATGATTAAGGGGTTCAGTAATTAATTCCAGCGGAGGAAAGGCAATCGGACTGTAGATGTCCAAGTTTGGTTGTTAAAGTAACAAGACTTGGTATTTAGGAGCATGATCGAATTTTCATTGTGATGCTGTGTCGACGTCCTTGTTTGAACGCATTATGGTCCGCCGGTGTTACGGTCTTCTTGGATTTTACCTTCGGGGCAGGGTGTTATGAAATGGTGCATGAGGGGCGGTTGCCAGAGATAGTTGTGTGCAATGGTTCAGAATCGAATGGGTATTTCTAATGTTGATGGCTCGAGAAAGATGATCTTCGAAGAGGCTTAGAGTCGGTAACAATTTATTGGTTCATGTGCTATAGAGATGCATTTTGATTTGATGCAACAGTTGGCAGAAAATTATGAGGGAAGACATGACGGGAAGTGTTTCGTGGTGGTTGAAGTACTAGAAGGTCAAGGAGGAGAAGTAGAGGTTAAGAAATTGCTTAAGGAGATGGTTTAACCAAAGTAGCAGTGGCAGATTAGCATATGGATTCTGTGATAGGGTAGTCGCGCGCCTTGAGAAAGTGTAGAACGGTTTGGAATCGTGATAGAATGTGATTTGTCCTATGGACTTTATTTGGAGTGATGGTTATTGTACGAAGAAAGATTGAATAAGGCAGAAAGAAGTTTGTTTGAAATAAAGAGGGATGTGAAGATCTGATTATCGTTTCAGGCGCAATATGACTTGAGTTCGGAAGGTATTGTTGAACTTTCAGTAATGTCAATTGGGAAAGTGAAAACTTATACAAATGGTGGGCGAGCATGAGCTCAGCAGAATTTACTGATTACGTGGTTTTTGCACCCAGTGCAGCGTCGTTGGAAGATGTCGGTAAGGAATTCCACAGGTGGGTTATCTCTTGTGAGCAGTTAGCGGTGGCGTGATGTTAATGAAGCTTATGCGAGGAATATTACTTGCTACCCCGTAAGAGGTCGAGTGTGTGACTGTGCCTGGCAATTCAGAATGTTCATGAAAAGCTTAACAAAAGACTTCGAGAAGTCTGGCGGGTTAATGGTGCGAGATCTTGGTAATTGAGAAGGAGAAATCCTTGCGGGTTCTAATTTTATATAATTGCAGCTTAAGGCTAAGTGGGGGAGCATGCTATTGACAGTTTGATTTCATGGTTATGTGTTAAATTTTAGTTTTGGTCGGAGACATACTTGCGGGTTAGTTATGACTTACAGAGATAGAGATAGAGGATAACTCGGTTAAGTAAATTCCTGGATACAAGTTACATTGAAATTTATGAAAATATGAAAATTATGGAATGCTTAAGTTGTTATTTTGAAGGATGTAAGGCGCACGAAGTATGAATTCAATTGGTCGTGTTAAGGTAGCGTTACTTCTTTGAGTGCCGACTGTACTAAAGGAGCACATGTCTTTTGGCCCGTTTGGGTGGAGTAAATTAGATTTGAGCAGAGTGGATGACTCTCGAGAGGGTTCTAATGGATTCAAAATGTATATGTGGAAATTGAAAATTTTTCGAATTTGTATATCACTAGAATCAGTTACTTACATTGGATGGTATCGGGACGTGCGGTAATTCTATTTGACTATGGATTCTACATTTCAGTATAAGAAAGGAAAGAGGAATAATTTTAAATTCGCATAAGGTATTTTCAGAGTGAGTGTTACAGTTGTGGTATTTATAGAGGTTCTTAAGAAGAATACAATGGCTTATGGGCCTTAAGGCGGTGTAGTTTTATATTAGGATATCTTGTAGTGAGCTTTGGGTAAGGTAGTAGTGCTCTGACAAGGAGAAATGGCAACTTGAGGATAATCTAGAAGCAAATAAGAGAAAATAGGAAAAATGGGTAACATGCTGGATCAATATGGTAATGGTATTCTCAGTTCTTTTGGTTCTTATGATGAGGTGAGGCTTTACAGGTGTTTTGTAGCAATACTCTCGGATTTGGCAACCTGCGTGACTTGGTCGAGTTAGAGGAATTCAGTTATGATATCTTGGTTATGTGGAAATAGATTTCAAAGTATTCATGAAGGTTTCTACCATGGTTTGAACCGGATATTTTCTATCGGTGTGGGGAACATGTTGTGTATTGTAATTTTCTCTTGGAAAGAAGCAAGAGAGAGGTTTCTAACTAATAGGGTATGTAATTTCCTGGTGACTCAGAGTTTATAATGAGATTCTCGTGCCTTTCACATGATAGATGTGATGTGTTTTGCCAGATTAAGATTTACATGTACAAGGTGTCAGTATTCTGGACAGAATGGTTAGCTTCAGATATTTAGATTAATGTTATAACTGATTGATAATCCCTGAGAAGGGTGCGCATTTCAAAAGGCGCATTGTGTTTTGACTTACAAATGTTCATTGGTATTGCAGTACTCACATGGTTGATAGACTGCTGATATTCAAATTATTGTTATGTGGCACGAAAGAATTATGGAAGTATTCCTTATGGGAAGATCGTGAATGGAAGATGTGTTAGTCATTCTAGTGCTAGAGTTGGGATCAGTTACGGTGATTCATGTGTTTGATGAATCTAGAGACTGGGAGTTCTCAGAAGTATATTGTTTCGGGTTGCGACCTGTTTGAGGTGAGTATTTTATTTTAACTCAGTGGAGGAACTAGTTACGTTAATTATTTGTGATAGCTACGCGCTATAAGTGTACATATATGTGAGGTTTGAACTAATGTGCGGGCATCGGGGCAAGTATTCATACTCGGAAGAATGCTTAGGCTATACTATGCCTAGAGTTGATTGTTAAGCATAAATTTATAATGTTTCTCGTATTTGTACCTTTGTTGAGAACTATCTGGGCTATACTTGAGGTTACAAAGAAGATGACTTCCTACATAAACGGGGTAATTACTAATTCTGCGTAAAATTGCTGATTTGAAGTGTGATAGCAGACTTTGCACATGTTTACACTATGGCGTGCTATTTATACCAGTCCAGGAGTATGAGAATCTTATTTCATTATCATATACAAGTTTACTTGTTTAATTGCTCCTTTATGATATGTTAGGACTGGAGGCATGTGACCATGCCGGGTGATTCATATTATTAGCACGTGAATTGTCTGTGCCGTGTGTGGGAATTTTATTTCTATAATAATTTATCTGATATATTAATTTCCTTCCTGACAAGAGTGGGTTGCTCTAGTGGTGATCACCCTCCACTTCCAACCAAGAGGTTGTGAGTTCGAGTCACCCCAAGAGCAAGGTGGAGAGTTCTTGGAGGGAGGGAGCCGAGGGTCTATCGAAAACAGCCTCTCTACCCCAGGGTAGAGGTAAGGTATGCGTACAAACTACCCTCCCCAGACCCCACTAGTGGGATTATACTGAGTTATTGTTATTGTTGTTATTGTATTAATTTCCTTCCTCTACAATTGTGCGCATGCACCTACGGTTATCCTCTTCATGAAATGTGAGGAGTTGGTTGTAACATTGTGGTTGTGGTGGTGCTTGTTAAACTTGCAATATGGTTCACTTTAGTGAGACATCTCCCATATTTGGGTACACGGATTGCACAGTGGTGGCTGGAATTATATTGATGTGGCGTGTCTGTGGGATAGTTGTGTTTAATAAAATAAGGTCATTGACTTAGAATGTGTACTATCAGGCTTGATTATGGTATATTCGGGAGGATAACATTGAAAGTCAGCTTAGGAGAGGATTGTGGTTCTAGTTGGGGCGAGAGAGCTTCATGGCTAGTTGATCTGATGAGTGGTTATGAGTTTTTGATTGCTTCTTTCATCTTTGGCAGTGTACGAAGATTTTGGAATGAGGTTCTGTTGAATGAGGGGTTTTATACTAGTACTTGGTTGGTTTTGAGTAGTTATTGTGATCAGAAATGGTGCTAAGAGTATGCGAGTTATGTAGTATGTTATGCGATTATATCTGGGATTATGGTTATGGTTGGATACGGCTTGTTCATACTAATACAATGTGTAGATGCGAGATTCGGGTCTTGAAAAGAATTCGGGATGCTAGAAATTTGGCTCCAAGGTTTTTGGGCTAAGGTTAAATTAATGATTTTTCTTGTTGTGATGTGTGGTCAGGCCTATATTGAATAGGGTGATGTGATGATCACCCCCGGGTACGCGCGTGATAAGATGGATTAGTGATTTGATGGCTTGAAAACAACTCTTGGCACGTTCGAGGATGAACGTATATTTAAGTGGGGGAGAATGTAACGACCCGACCAGTCGTTTTGAGTATTATAGCCATGTTCCCCAATTTACTGCTCAATTTATGCATTATAATTGATTTATGACTTATCGAGTTAGTTGGTTCGGGTCCGGAAGGATTTCAGAGTGAAAAGAGACACTTAGTCTCATAATTGAAAACTTAAGTTGAAAAAGTTAACTGCATATTGACTTATGTGTAAATGACCTCGGAATTTAATTCTGATGATTCCAATAGCTCCGTATGGTAATTTTGGACTTATGAGCGTGTCCGAAAAATTATTTGGAGGTCCGTAGGAATTAGGCTTGAAATGCCGAAAGTCGAATTTTTTGGGAAGTTTGACCGGGGGTTGACTTTTTGATATCGAGGTCAGAATCCGATTATGAAAATTGGAATAGATTCGTTATGGCATTTATGACATGTGTGCAAAATTGGAGGTCAATCGGACGTGATTTGGTATGTTTCGGCACGAGTCGTGAAAGTTAAAAAGTTCAAAGTTCATTAAGTTCGATTCGAGATGTGATTCATCGTTTCGATGTTGTTATGCGTGATTTGAGGCTTCGAGTAAGTCCGTGTTATGATATGGGACTTGTCAGGATGTTAGGACGGGGTCCCGAGGGGCTCGGGCATGTTTCAGATGGTATTCAGATTATTTTCCTTTATTTTGGCACTACTCGTAGCTACTATTTTGTGGTGTTTCATACCTTTTTCGCGATCGCGAAGATTGGGACGTGATCGCATAGTGTATCAGAAGAGCTGAGCTTTTTCCTTCATCGTGTTTTCTCTAGTGGCATCGCGTTCGCGAACCTTTGTAAGGTCTGGGCATCGCGTTCGCGCCCTTATGACTACGTTCGCGTAGAGGAAATGGAGCAGAAGTGGAGGTCACGCGTTTGTGCTTCGCGATCGCGTGGACGAGTTCGCGATCGCATAGGTTTGTGAAGTTGTGCATCTCGATTGCATGGTCAGGTCCGCGATCGCGATAGGCTAAATCTGGTTAGGGACAAACTGTAATTCGCGATCGCGTAAAGTAAAAGCCTGGGCTGTGAGTTTGAGTTCTGAAAATGGAACTTCGTCCCATTTTCTATTTTTGACAGATTGGAGCTCGGAAAGAGGTGATTTTCGGGAGTGTTTCAAGCAAAACAACGGGGTAAGTGTTCTTAACTCAGTCACATCTATCACTTGCATATCATAGCTCAGTCTCTGTTGTCATTTATTGATACATCATATCATCATGTCGGGTTGATTTCCATGTTATTGAGAGCCCGAGAGACTGGAGATTTTGAGTGATATTTATAGGATCGGGATGCACACCACAACATGTTTATTTATTTATGCCTGGATCTGGCTATTATAGCGCTTGGGCTGAAGGAGCCCCTCCGGAGTCTGCACCCCCCACAGTGAGCGCGGTTGATTTATATTGAGGGATGGATCTTCCCTGGACATGGATCTTGTCTGAATCATTCATATTTGATGTGATTTGAAGTCTCTACTAAGTTCGTATTATGTTTTAGGACTTGTTTGTGTGTTTGGTTGAGGTCTTGGGGGCCTCTGGTGGACTTCGGATGGTTAACGGGTCAAATTTTAGACTTGGAAATTTGCTAAAATTTGCTGGTGCACTGATCTAGTTTCCTTATACGCGATTGCGTGGATAGGTCCGCGGTCCCGTAGGCTTAATTAGGCAGAAGAGGTATTTATTTTGCGCATTCGCGAGATGGGGACTGCGATCGCGTAGTTGTGGGATGCAGTAAATTGCGAATGCGTGGCTAAGGTCGCGTTCATGTAGAGTATAGGAGGCAACAGCTGAGGTCACACATATATTCTTCGAGATCGTGTGGTCGAGATCGTATGGAGAGGGACGCGGTCGCGTTAGTTGAGGAATCAGTTATTCGCATTCGCGTAGGGTTACATTTCTGGGCAATTGAGTTGTGCTTCGCGATCGCGAGGCAATTTCCACGATCGCGATTAAGGATATCTCGGCAAAATTAAATATTTCAAAAATGAGGGTTTGCGTTTATTTCACAAATTTGATTTTGAGAGTTCGATTGAAGGCGATTCATGGAAAGATTTTCAAGGGAATGATTGGTGTAACTGATTCTTACTTAGTTTTGGTTAAATTCATGATTATATCTTTGATTTCATCATTTAATTAGTTATTTGGGTTGAAAAATTGGGGAATATGGAGGAAAGTCCATAGGCCGAATTTTGGGGATTTGAGCGAGATTTTGGTATCGGATTTGAGTAATTTTGGTATGGTTGGACTCGTGGTTAATGGGTGTTTAGATTTTATAACTTTCATTGGATTCCGAGACATGGGCCCGGGGGTGTCTTTTGAGTTGACTTTTTGACTTTTGATTAAGAACTTAGCATTTGTATATGAAATTGATTCCTATAGCTTGAGTTGATCGTATCGAATTGTTTGTGGTTAGATTCGAGGCATTCAGAGGCCGTTTTGCGAGGCAAAGGTTTGTTGGAGTAGAGTATGCACAGTTCGAGGTAAGTAACACTTCTAAACTTAGTTCTGAGGGTATGGAGCTCCGAATTACGTGTTATGTGATTGGTGTTGAGGTGATGCACATGCTAGGTGACGGGTGTGCGGGAGTGCACCATAAGAATTGTGACTTGGTCAATTCCATGGAACTGTTTAGTTGAATAATCTATCGTTATCCATATTTTCACCATGTGTTAGAGAAATTAAGCTGCCAGTCATATTAGAAATCATGCTTAGGCTACATGTTGGCACTGTTGGGAGCCACAAAGGTCGTGTTACATATTGAATTATTTGCTTAGTTCGTCATTTTGTACTCAGACACAGCTATTATTTCCATATTATATCTCAGTCTATCGAGTTACATATTGAATTATTTGCTTAGTTCGTCATTTTGTACTCAGACACAGCTATTATTTCCATATTATATCTCAGTCTATCGAGTTACATATTGAATTATTTGCTTAGTTCGTCATTTTGTACTCAGACACAGCTATTATTTCCATATTATATCTCAGTCTCTATTGTCCTTTATTGATACATTATATCATCATTGATTGGGCTGATTATCATGATTCTTGTGAGCCCAAGAGACTGGAGAGATTAATGACTCAGTGAGGTTGAGGGTCTATTATGAGTGAAATTCATGGGGTCGGGCTGCACGCCGCAACATGCTTTATTGATTCATGCCAAGGTTTGGCTTATTATAGCGCTTGGGCTGGATCTACCCCTCCGAAGTCTGCACATCCACATTGGGCGTAGTTGTTATTGATTTACATTTGGGCTGGATCTGCCCTGGATTTATTTACATTTGGGTTGGATCTGCCCTGGATTTATTTGCATTTGGGCTGGATCAGCCCTGGACTGTCTTGAGTTTTATTGCTAAACCTGAAAGCATGTCTAAATTCTTATACCGTTACTTGTAGATTATGAATTTCCGAGATAGCACTATCCTAATTTCTGTAATTTTCTGTACTATTAATGCTATATATGGGTTGTAATACTCGAGTCCGTCACTACTTTCAGTCCAAAGGTTAGATTTACTGCTTATTGAGTTGGTTGTACTCACGCTACATCCTGCATTTTGTGTGCAGATCCAGGTATTTCCGCTCATGGTGGTTGTTGATTCTCGGAGTTCAGTCATTCGTAGATTATCAAGGTAGCTGCCCTGGCGTCCGTAGATCTTGACTCTCCTTCTCTATCCCTCGGTCTTATTTATTCAGTTTCAGTTTTCTTAGACAGTATTTCATAATTGTGTTGTATAGATGCTCATGTACTCAGGGACACCCTAGTTTTGGGAAGACTTCTGTATTGAGTTATGTCATTTTATCCAGGTTTATGAGAATTTTACATATTAAAACATGTTTTAATATATTGTAAATTTGAAAGTGTTGGAAATGTCTAAGTTGTCGGCTTGCCTAGTAACATAATATGCGCTATCACGACAAATTGAGTTTTTGGTCGTGACACTCAAATAACTCAAATATCTCAACTCTTTACCAACTCATCGATAACTACCAATTAACAACTCATACAATTGAATCTATATTATAGAAGGCAACAACTTGTACATAACTATAAGACAAGCAAGACATAGGATAATTTTGATATGCAAGAAAAGAAAATAGAGAAAAGTAGAAAATAAGAATTAAATTATGGAATATGGACACTTTAATACATGGATAACTAAATGACAAGTAAAAATTATGGCATGGAAGTCAAATAAGCATATAGAAATTAAGGCATGTAAAAAGACATACTATGAAGTAAAGAGAACATGGAAGCAAGCAATACTAAACTTGATATTGAAATCTCATGAAATGTATTGGGTAATTGAAAAGAAATGGATTAAAGTCACTTACAGATGAATTTGGGAAGAAAAGTCTCTTGGAAATCGCCTCTAGGGTATTTAGGGTTGAGAAATTGTGAGAAAAGAGCTAAGTCCCGTTTTCCCCATCTTTTACCCAGTTGTGGATGTCGCAATTGCGATATCTTGTTCGTAATTGCGAACATCGCAAATGCGAGACAAGTGTTGCAAATGCGAACCCTATCTCAGAGCTACAGAAGTCGCAAATATGACACTTGGTTAGCAAATGTGAACCCCTAACCTTCGCAATTCGGACCAATCCTTCGCAAATGCGAAGGTAACCCAAGAACACACTGAGTCGCAAATATGACTCTGTCATCGCAAATGCGATCACTGTTCATTCACAATTGCGAATATTTTCCTCGCAAATGCGAGGCTACCCAGTCCAGCCCATGTTCTCAAATGCGAACGCTTGTTCGCAAATGCGAGATCTACAGCAAAGTACCAGCACCAGAAGTGCACCAGCTATTCCAACCTTAACCAAACTCATCTGAAACACGTCTGAAATTCACCTGAGCCCCTCGGGCTCCAAATAAAACATGCACACAAGTGTAATAATATGATACGAACTTGCTCACGCAATCAAATAACCAAAATAACATGTAAATATACGAATCAATCCTCAAAATGAATGAACTTTCAAAGTGAAACTCAAGAACGCTAAAATCACATTTAAGCGTCTGAATCATGTCAAATCAATTCCGAATTGAACCGAATTTTGCAGAAACGTTTCGAATAGCAATACGAAACTATTCCTAGTTTTAACATCAAAATCCAATCTGTTAGCTAAGAAGTCAACTTACGGTCAAACATAGTAGTTTTCAACTTTCAAAAATGCTAGTTTTCGGCAAAATGAGTCAAAACAAGTTAGGGACTTCCGAATTCAATTCCGGGCATACGACTAAGTCCCAAATCACGATACGGACCCATCAGGATCGCCAAAATACTGATCCGGTTCTATTTATACAAAATATTAACCATAGTCGACTCAAATCATTTTTAAGGAAAATTCACATTTCCTTTGAGTTTTTTCACATCAAGACTTTCCGGAATGAGATACGGACTGACCACACAAATTGAGAAACACTAAACGGAGCTAATCAAAGTCTCGGAATGCAAAAATAGAGGCTAAATCTCAAAAATGACCTATAGGGTCATCATAGGGATTGGGTTAGGTGTCATCGCGACTAGTTGAATTTTGGATCGTGACACAGGTATGTGCTAATAACAAGTAAAGACATGAATTCAAAGAAGACATGTAATATATGTAACTCAAGAAGGAACGTAGGTTTATCAATAACAAAGAAGTTAAGGACATAGCTATAACTGTAACAGGCCAAAGAGATATCACAGAAGTAACTGCGTAAGGAACTCAAACGGAAGTATCGTGCAAAACAACTAACATTAATAGAAACCAAAGTAAAAGGGCATGTAAGTACTTAACGAATGAAAAATCATAACAAAAATCCAAATTCCTTTCCTTTCACATGGTAATAACCAACAAACCAATCTCATTTCAAACTGCACGAAAATACTCATCATGCCAACATCATATCAACCGCACGTAAATAACCCTCGTGCCAAACATATCCCTAAGGCCCCAAATCCTCACGCATATTACGGATAAAGAAACTCAGGTAGCAAGACCATAACAGTCATAAATGAGTGTTCTTGATACTACTGCCAATTAAGTATGTAAAGAGTGCGAAAATAACACATTAAATCATTTTTAAGATGTCGTATGTTCCAACATGATTTCTAACACGGTTAATTAAGTTTATTAGTCATAAAATTAAATAAAGAATAAGTCAAAGAATCACCAAGTTCATCAAAGCACAAAGAAAGCATAAAGTTTCCCCTCCAGAGCATGAAAAATCCTAAAAATGCATATACGCTCATCATCTCATATATCCATCACCTCGCATGTAGAAAACAATATTATTTAGCAGGAAAAATTTACTCAACAAAACTAGACAATTAGCTTATCTCAAACAAGCCAAATCGATACACCAGAAGCACCATCCTGCACAAATCGACCTCCGAACAGCTCGAGACTAGCCAAAAGCAACCAAAAATTATCAAATAATGCTATAGGGAGCAAACTCAAATGATAAAGGTCAAATCTTTAATCAAATACTCAAATTCAACCCAAAAGTCAACTCGGGCCCACACCCCAAAATCCGAAAAAACTCACAAATGATAATCCATTCGAATACGAGTCCAACCATACTAATTTCACTCAAATCCGATTCTGAATCGATGTTCAAATCTCAAATATACAATTTAGAAAGGTTTTGACAAAACCCCCAATTTCTCTTTTAGATTCATCAAATTAAAGGCCAAAATCGAAAATGGATTCATGGAATATAATCAAAACCGAGTCAAAAATACTTACCCCAATCTATGAGGTGAAAATTTCCTCCAAAATCGCCCAAATCCGAGCTCCATAACTCAAAATGTGATAAAATATCCAAAACCTTCGAAATAAAGTAATTTATAACACTCCTCCAGCAATACCCTTCGCAAACGCAGTAACAACCTCATGTTCGCAAAGCACAACTTCACAACCCACGAATAACTCTTCGCGTTCGCATCCCAATCCTCACAAATGCGATGCACAGATCAGACCATCCTCCCCGAACGCGTAAGCACTATCAAGAATGCGATGCATAAAGCACCTGGACCATCAACAAACTTCGCGAATGCGCCTATTGCGAAGGCGTAGAACAACACCTCTGACTCTTCGTGAACGCGATCGCCTTCTCGCGATTGCGATGATTTACCTGACACCAGCAAACAAGCAACACAAAATCCATCCAAAATGATCTGAAACCACCCCGAAACTCGCCCGAGCCCCTCGGGACCCCGTCCAAACATACGAACAAGTTCCAAAACATAATACGGACCTACTCAAGGCCTCAAATCGTGCATAACAATTTTAAAACTATGAATTGCACCTCAAATCAAACTTATTGAATTTTTGAACTTTAAACCTCCAAAACTCGTGCCGAACCATATCAAATCAACTCGGAATGACCTCAAATTTTGCGCTCTAGATCTAAATGACATAACAAACTTATTCCAAATCCCGAAACTAAAGTCCGAACCCAATATCATCAAAGTCAACTCCCAGTCAAACTTATGAACATTCCAAACTTTCAAATTGCCGACTTTCGCCAAATAGTATTGAAATCTTCTAGAAACTTTCAAATACAAATTCGGACATACTTCCAAGTCCAAAATTACCATTCAGACCTACCGGAACCATAAAAACTCCGATCCAAGGTCAAATACACAAAAGTCAAACTTGATCAACCCTTTCAACTTCAAGCTTCCCAAGGGAGAATCATCATTCCAAATCAATCCCGAACTACTCGAAAACCGAAACCGGCGTTATACGCAAGTCATAATATACTAGACGAAGCTACTCATGACCTCAAATTGCTGAGCTGAATGCAAATTCTCAAATCGACCAATCGGATCATTACAAGATAAATAAGGTGTGCATACGTGTTTTAGATCTTATATTAATTATTACTGAATTTATGCTCCAAGAATGTAATTCTTTTATGGAATTCATATCCCTAGCATCTCCAATAATAAGGCTAGTTTTATCTTTTTTGTATTCTTCGGCCATACACACTATCAACTGTACTAATTTATTATATTTTTCTCCATGAAGTTTGATTAGTCTATTCTTAAATATTTAAGGCGCATTGTTTCTCATTTCATGAAAATGCTTTTTTGAGAGATTTTTCTTTTACAAAACAACAAATTATATGTTCACGAAAATAAACATGCTAAACGTATATGTTTCACATGTAATACACACAGTATATTTATAATAGAACTAAAGTACTTATTATAATATTACAAGAATATCTATTATATTTATACAGACTTGAATATCTATGTAATTTTTAAATTATATACTTGAATTGATAGTTATTACGCTACAAGGAAATTGGGATTATTGACAGTCAAATAATGGCGGTTAGAAGGAATCACCGCAAAATAAAACATAATACGACGGTGTTCTAAAAGCTATTAGTGCATATGTTAAAGTAGTTGTTCTTATCCAAAGAGCCTACCCTATAATAGATTCAGTTAAAGCTGCGCTTGGAAGATTTCTTTCTCAATCATGAGGCTTGCAAAGCATAGGCATCACAAGCGGAACACTGAACACCAACCCAGTCTTGACAAAAAAAAAAAAAAAAAAAAAAAAAAAAGCAAGTACATCCTTCACGGCCTCTATACCTGACGTGAACAGATTTTGGATTTGTTCATAATGATCAAATTATATCTAGTCTTGTTTTCACCTTTTCAGTCATTCTCGATATTGTTTTGCGAAAGTTTAAAAAAGGAATTGAGTGAGATCTCGCTTAAGAGAAGAGTTTAATAAAGTGGAGAAGGATTTACTGACCCAGTTGAAGGAAGGAGGTGAGATAGGCAAGAGGTAGCTTGCTTCCAAGTCGGCCCGGGCGCGAGGAATCAAGAGATCTTTGCTGGTGCTGACGACTAGTTATTAGACCAACTATCTAACGCTCTCTCTCAAACCCAGCCAAAAGAGCACATCTAGTTGAAAGACTCTCATTCTTATTTAGGAGGTTGTAGCTTTTAGAAACTATCCTCTACAGCTGTAGCTACTTGGAAGCCAGTTTGGGAATAGCTCCACCAGACATAAAAGAAAAGGCTAGCCTAGCAACGTTTTTCAGCAGCAAGCTACGGTCTAACGATCCCCCCTGCCCCCTCCCCGTAAGATAGCAATAACTTGATTGCAAGCTTACCAACCAATAGCTACAATACCATATTCCATTTTAATTATGGCGTTTTGGAACTACCACTAATTCTCACATTTTTAATTAATTCTTTTCCCTTAACATATTTTGAACTCCCATATCAAAACAGACGATATTCTCTCTCTCTCTCTTTCTTTCTCTACGCCTTCTCTCTCAAAAAGACGATTCTCCCAAATCGTTTAAGGATTCTTACAATCATCTAGCTTTTTGTAAGGAAATCATATTTCAATTTGTTTAGATGTCGTAAGTTGTTTTAATTTGTTAATAAATACTCGTTTCAATTTGTCTCTTGTTTCAAGTAGTTCGTGTAATTCCTTTCAAAATGCTAAATTAGCCGTTGATTTCTCTGATTTAAGGCATGCATGTGTGTATATTGGATGGATGTCAGTAAAAAGCATTGATTTTAGCCGTGAATTTCACTAATTTGGCTTTCGATTTTACTAATTTAGCCATTGATTTCATTGATTTAAGGCATACATGTGTCTGTAATGGATGAACATCAGTTTAAATCATTGATTTTAGCTGTCAATTTATTAGTTTAGCCGTCAATTTCACCGATTTGGTCGCCAATTTCCCTGATTTAGCCGTCGATTTTACTAGTTTAGCTATTGATTTCTCTTTTCTATTTGCTAGGGTTCATGCATGTTTGGGAGATTGACAAAGTTAAAATTCCTATTCATGGCTGTCACGACCCAAAATCTCACATGTCGTGATAACCTCTATCTCGATACTAGGCAAGCCAATAACCTCAATAAATCCCAAATTGTTTTAAGTTTGAAAACATAATAATTAGATTTTTACAAACAAATCCCACAATATCTGATACAATTACACTCCCAAAATTCGGTGTCACTGAGTACATGAGCATCTAAATGATAATAAAGTCTGACTGATAAAATATTATTTGAAAGTATAGAACAGTACAATAACTGAAAGAATGATAGTCAAGTTCAGTCCCAAAGCGGCGAAGAACAAATTGAATTTGCTAAGTGGACTCCAGACAGCTACCTTGATAGTCTCCAACTGATAGCACTTTGAGATCTAACAGTCGCCGTGTACGAAAGCACCTGGATCTGCACACGAGGTGCAGAGTGTAGTATGAGTACAACCAACTCAATAAATAACAAAACTAACCTCTGGGCTGAAAGCAGTGACGATCTCCACAGGTACAGTTCAGTACATAAATAATGGTACAGAAATGAAGGCATGCTTTCAAGTTCAACAATTAAACTCAGTACAAGAAAAAATAGATCAATACAACATGATATGAGGAATATGACATCTCAGTGGTAAGACCTCATGTACTACTGGTCACAAATCATTTGATCACTCGGTACTGTTTATGGCCAATCCAGCCCAGGGATATTCCATCCCGTATATATATATATATATACACACACACACACACACATCGACTGACAGTCAGTCACTCAGTACCGTATAAGGCCAATCCAGCCCTGAAAAATTCATTCCCAAATGTAAATGATACAGACAAGATTCATGTCCAGGGAAATTTATCACAATATAAACAAGTAAGTAAAGTCCATGCCCTGGGAAGTCCATCCCGAATATATAATCATCTACGCTCACTGGGGGTGTGTACAGACTCTGGAGGGGCTCCTTCAACCCAAGCGTAATATAAAGCCGATATGGCCTACTGCAGGCGGGCAGTCCCGATCCATATAATAAATAAGCCTATAAGGCCTGCTGCAGGGTAGCCCCAATCCATATAATAATAAAGTTAATAAGGTCTGTTGCGGTGTGCAGCCCCGATCCAGAACAATAAAGCCTATAAGGCCTGCTGCGGCGTGCCGCCCGATCCCATAATAATAATAATAATATATATAAAGCTGATATGGCCTACTGCAGGCGGGCAGACCCGATCCTATAAATATCCTCACAATGGATGACCATGACTGAGTATGAAATGTACATTTTAAAATAATTAATTCAACAGCAACACGACCCTATGAGTCCTAAAATATCGACATGTAGCCTAAATATGATCTTTAATATGAGCCTCAGCTCAATTTCTCTAACATATGGAGGATACGCGGATAATAACATGATTCTTTAATTTTACAACTCCACAACATGTATTTAAGTCACAATTTTTATGGTGCACGCCCACACCCTCGTCTCCTAGCATGTGCGTCACCTCCAACAATTAAATAACACAACATTTAGGGATTCATACCTTTCGAACCAAGTTTAGAAATGTTACTTACCTCAAGCCATGCAATTCTTTACTCTACAATGTCTTTGCCTCGCGTATCGGCCTTCAAACGCCTCGAATCTAGTCATAAATAATTTGATTCAGTCAAAACAAATTATAGGAATTAATTCCATATGAAAATACAGATTTCCCATCAAAATCTGAAATTTCACCCAAAAATCGCTCGTGGGGCCCACATCTAGGAACCCGACAAAAGCTACAAAATCTGAAATCACATTCAACTACGAGTCTAACCATACCAATTTTACCAAATTCCGACATCAACTCGACCTCCAAATCCTCAAATCTTATTTTCAAATCCCTAGGTCCAAATCTCCCATTTACACTTCAAAATTATGTAATCTAGTCGGATTATTCGATGATAATTCAATATTATGGAGTGAAAATGATCACAAGTGACTTACCTCAAGATGTTCCGTGATTTCGTGCTCAAATATTGCCCCAAGTCGTGTTCTTTCATCCAAAAATGTTGAAATGAGCTAAAAACAAATAGAACTGCTCAATAAAAAGACTATTCTGGTTGTTAAAAGCCCAATTTCCGTCGCTAAAACTGCCAAATCTGGTCGCTAAAGGTGCGCACCAGAACCTGTTATACCAGCAATATTTATTTTCACTAAAAAGGCTCTAACTCCATCATACGAACTCGGAATTCAATGATTCTTGTTCCTGTGAGTCACAAATAATAATACAAACCTAGTCCTTAAGTCGAAACTTAATTTGGAGCTCATTTGCTCAATGTGATACTAATTTCACTTTTTAAACTATTAACTCATGTTTCGCGCTAACAACCCAAACGCGACTTGATGAAATTAGACCAAACTTTCCAGATCATTCCTATAATTCATTATAAAACTCCCAGAAGTCTCGAAATTGAATTTCGATCTTTAAAACTAAAAATGGACTTTTGAATCATTACATGCTTATGTTGAAAATATCAAACTCTTCCCTGATAGCCTATAGTATATCAATCATAACTTCTTGTACCCAACTTCAACTGCCAAACGGTTTAAATTTCGAAAAACTAGATACAAAGGGCTACAACTTTTATTTCTGAATCACCGCCAAATTCCTTATAAATTACGAGTTATAAGCTTCCAAAGTCAATCCTGTGCAGCAGAAATTTCTGCGATGCACACTGCTGTAGCAAAAAAATTAGCAGTTAAAAATGGCCTAGAAATGGTTCGAAACCACTCCGAAACTCGCCCGAGCCCCTCGGGACCCCGTCCGAACATACCAACAAGTCTCAAAATATATTACGGACTTAGTCGAAGCCTCAAATCACATCAAACAACACTAAAACCACAAATCGCACCCCAATTCAAGCCTAACAAAACTAAGAAATTCCAAATTCTACATTTGATGCCGAAACCTATTAAATCAACTCCGATTGACCTCAAATGTTGCACACAAGTCATAAATGATATAGCAGAGTTGTTCTAATTTTCAGAATCAGATTTCGATCCCGATATCAAAAAGTCAACTCCGCGGTCAAACTTTCAAACTTAAATTTCTTATTTTTGCCATTTCAAAATTTAGTTACGGACCTCAAAATAAATATCTGGATACACTCCTAAGTCTGAAATCACCCTACAGAGCTATTGCACTATCAGAATTCCATTCCGGGGTCGTTTACACATAATTCACTATCCGGTCAATTATTTCAACTTAAGCTTCCAAAACAAGAATTGTTCTTTCAATTAAATCTTGAATCATCCGAAAACCAAACTTGACCACTCTCGCAAGTCATAATATACATTTCAAAGTTGCTCGAGACCTTAAGCCGCCGAACGAAACGTTAATTCTCAAAATGACAAGTCGGGTCGTTACAATGGCTTCTCAAATTAAGTCAGTATGCATATCTATCAGCAAGTTTTCTGTCAAGTTTATAGTGATTTTCCAAAATTTCTACTAATGGTTTTTCTTCTTCTTTCTATTAGTTTTTAGTGTATTTTTTGTTATTTTTCTTTGACATCTAGTTGATTGCATGTTGTAATTGCAATGACTTTGTTGAAACAACTTTCTTTCATTCTTAGGAATATCTCAGATCCCGTTGGTTTACGTTTTATTTTGATATCTACTCAATTGTTTTCTACTGCATGGTAACTATGAAGGTGAATATGTCCTCTCTATGACAAAAAAAAAAATAGGTGTCACTTTTAGAATTCTGCAGCTCAACTTTCTGGGTGTGGGAACTAAAGTGTGGTATTTTTGGACTTAAATGACGAAAATAGATGAAAAGATAATGGACTACTATTTTATAATAACCACGCTATACTTTAACAATACGTTTTTCCGTTAAGATATAGCGCATGTAATATATGCGCTACACAGTATCTGCAGTTACAATATATTGACTGCATAACGCATCAATGACATGCACTATCCATCCTTCACTTCACTTCTCTCCTTATTTTTCTTGTCTCTTGCATTAGCTACTTGTGCACGTTTGGCTTTATATTTCTGATGCTTTTCATACAATAAGAATGAGTCTTTTGCAATGATTGAAGTATTCATCATCTACTTAATTTAAAAAGAAAAATATCTTCGTAGAGAAAATATATACTGAAATATGTAGGGTAGACTTTCAAGAAAAAATATATGATTTTGTTCGGGCAAAACTGGAAAGAAAAAAAGGAGTTGGTATGATTCTTCTTGCAATTGACAATTAATTCTCCTTTAATTTTCATTTGAAATTTTAAGAGCGATTTTCTGTACTCCTAACGAGCAATTTCATGGCGCTTTAGTTCAATAATAACAATAGAGCATATTATATTAGTTGAGGTTTGATGTTTATTACAATAATATAATATTACCAAGAATGAGGATATATTGCTTTTTTGTTGAAAAGAAAAATAGAAAAGACAAAAAATTCACTACTATTAGGGTGATTAGTAATTTATTAACGAAACAATTTAAAAGCTGACAGTAAGTTTATAGTTTTTAAAGAAAGGAGACAATTAACTACGAGAAACCTCATGTCAAGATAAGGAGAAGTTTATTACACATCAACTTTATAAATCCTTTTGATTATGCTTCGCAGGCACAACCATAAGGATTTTATCAATAATGAAGTTGACAGAAATTTTCCACAAAAAAAATATTATTCCCTCCGTTTCAATTTATGTAGACCTATTTTTTTTAGTCCGTACCAAAAAGAAAAAGAAAGACCTCTTTTCTTATTTGGAAACAATTTACCTTTATGCAATGATTTATAGCCACACAAAATATGTGTGCCTCATTTTAAACCACAAGTACAAAAGTCTTCTCTCTTTTCTTAAACTCTGTGCTCATTCAAATAAGTTCACATGAATTGAAACGGATGGAGTACTTCTTTATAATACAAGAGACAAGAAAAATAAGGAAAGAAGTGAAGTGAAGGATGGATATCACATACTTTTACGACACGTTTGTCCGTTAAGGTATAACGCAGGTAATATATGTGATATACATAGTATTTACAGTTATAATATATTCCCTGCATAGCGCATCAATGACACGCGCTATCCATCCTTCACTTCACTTGTCTCCTTATTTTTCTTGTCTCTTGCATTAGCTACGTGTGCACGTTTGGCTATATATTTCTGATGTTTTTCATACAATAAGAATGAGTCTTTTGCAATGATTGAAGTATTCATCATCTACTTAATTTAAAAAGAAAAATATCTTCGTATAGAAAATACACACTGAAATCTGTAGTGTAGACTTTCAAGAAAAAATATATGATTTTTTTCTGGCAAACCTGAAATTTGCAAAAACAAAAAAAAGAAAAAAAAAAGGAGTTGGTATGAATCTTCGTGCAATTGAAAATTAATTTTCCCTTTAATTTTCATTTGAAATTTTAAGAGCGATTTTCTATACTCCTAACGAGCAATTTCATGGCGCTTTAGTTCAATACTATCAATGGAGCATATTATTGTAACGACGGCCGGTCGTTTCGAGTATTACAATCATAATTCCTCATTTACAGTTTAAATTGTATTTTACGGTTGTTATTTGACTTGCTGGAGTAATTGGTTCTGTCACGACCCGAAATTTTTCACCGACGGAACCGTGATGACGCCTAACATTTCACTTGCTAGGCAAGCCAACGTTAGAGAATCATTAACCAATTCCTTATTTCCGTTCAGTAATTAACAATAATTAACTAAGATGAAATATAATAAGTGCGGAATATCATAAAAACTGTATTAACTACTACCGCCCGGATCTGGAGTCACAATTCATGAGCATTCTAGAATTTACTACAAGTAATAGTCTGAAAGAAATACAACAGTCTGAATGAAAGAAAACAGTAGGACATAAAAGATAAACGGGACTTCAAGGTCTGTGAACGCCGACAGATCTACCTTGAGTCTCCGGACAACGGACTAGTAGCAAATCTCGATCAACCTGAGCCGGCATCAAAATCTACACAGAAAGTGCAGAGTGCAGCATCAGTACAACCGACCCCATGTACTGGTAAGTGTCGAGCCCAACCTCGACGAGGTAGTGACGAGGCTAAGGCAAGGCACCTACAAATCAACCTGTACAATTTAACACTGTATATGCAAATAACAGAAATAAAGAACTAAACAGGAAATGTCGGGAAAGGAACATACTGAGGGAAATACAAGATAAAGAACTACAACAGAGTGATCACCGGAGTAGTCAATATACCATGAATCAACAGGAATAGTGAATACAGCAAGAAAAAATGCACGGCATCATCCTTCGTGCTTTTACTCTCAATCTCACCATAAAATAAATAGAAATGGCACGGCATCACCCTTCGTGCATTAACTCTCATATCATGGCACGGCATCACTCTTCGTGCATTAACACTCACAATATGGTACGGCATCACCATTCATATATTAACACTCACAATATGGTACGACATCACCCATTATCACTCACAATATGGCACGGCGTCACTTTTCGTGCATTATCACTCTCCCTTACCATAATGCAATACATAAATATCAACAGGGAGATAGAATAACAAGTACAAATCTTTACCTCAATATTTGGTTCCAAAACATCAATCTCAACTTTGAAATAAAAACTCAATTATCACCAGAAAATCCGTAAACATGATAAGAACGATAAATTGAACAACACTAGTATAACACATCACAATTAGGCATAGGAATGAGACAATATAAGAAGAAAAAAATGAGAAACATGGAAAAACAGATAAACTTGGCAGCGCATAAGTACTCGTCACCTCACATTTACGCCGCTCACATGAATTTCACTTAGCAAGTAATCTAAGGTTCCTAATTCTCTCAAGTCAGGGTTAGACACAAAACTTACCTCGCTCCGAAAGTCACTTAATTCTCAATCATAGCTTTTCCTTTGGAATTCACCTCCAAACCACTCGTATCTATTCAAAAATGACTCAATAATATCAAATATTGCTAAAGGAATCAATTATATTGCATAAATTAAATTTCCCAAATTTTTCTCCAAAAAGTCAAAAATTCGACCCCGGGCCCGCTTGGTCAAAACCCGAGGTTCGGACCAAAATTCTTTCATCAATTCACCCCCAAGCCCGAATATGTAATTAGTTTTGGAATCCGACCTCAAATTGGGGTCTAAATCTTCAAATTTCCGGAATCCCTAGTTTTTACCATAACCCCTAATTCTACTATGAAAACTCTAGATTTAGGTTGAAAATTCATGAAATGTAATGGGTAATTGAAAGAAAATGGTTTAGAATCATTTACCAACAATTTGGGGAAGAAATGACTCTTAAAAGTCGCCTCTCACCGTTTGGTTTCTGAGGAAAATAAGTTTTTGTCTAAAATCCCGTTTTAGGATTCTGTTAAGTGCTGGGCGACAGTGTTCATCGCATTCGCAAGAGCACTGTCGCATTCGCGATGGGTAATGGCTGCCAAGCCTTCGTGTTCGCGAGACCCAGCTCGCGTTCGCGATGATTACTCCCCCTTGGCCTTCGCATTCGCAAGACATGGCTCGCGTTCGCGATGAAGCAAAGACCAACCCCCCTCCCTCCCCCCCCAGGTCCCCACATGCTTCACGTTCGCGTTGAGCCAGTTGCGTCCGCGAAGGGTAAGTCCCCTATCACTTCGCATTCGCGACCAGGCCTTCGCGTTCGCGAAGAAGAAAACTTCAGCAGCCTAGTTTTCGCGAACGCGAAGAAGGACATGCCAGAACACAAACTCTGCAGAAACATCAGATTTTCAAAGTTCAATACATTCCGTGGCCTATCCGAAACTCACCCGAGCCCTCGAGGCTCCAAACCAAACATGCACACAAGTCTAAAAACATCATACAGACCTGTTCGCATGATCAAATTGCCAAAATAACACCTAGAACTACGAATTTAGCACCAAATCAAAAGAAATCCTCAAGAACACTTTAAAATTTCTATTTTCTCAACTGGACGTCCGAATCACGTCAAATCAACTTCGTTTCTCACTAAAATTCACAGACAGGTCTTAAATATCATAACGAACCTGTACCGGGCTTCGGAACCAAAATAAGGACCCGATACTAAAAATGCCAAATATCAATCAATTCTTAAAAATAAATAATTTTTTAACTTTTAATTTTCATCAAAAATTCATAACTTGAGCTAGGGACCTCCGAATTCGATTCCAGGCATACGTCAAGGTCCCATAATTCGATACGGACCCACCGGGACCGTCAAAACATGAATCCGGGCCCGTTTACCAAAACTGTTGATTAAAGTCAACTAAAATTAACTTTTAAGGCAAAAATTCTTATTTTTATTAGTTTTCAACATAAAAGCTTTTCGGAAACCTGCCCGGACTGCACACGCAAATCGAGGAGGGTAAAAATGAGATTTTAAGGCTTAGGAGTGCAGATTCGAATTCTAAAACATAAGATGACCTTTTGGGTCATCATAATTTCCACCTTTAAAAAAATTGTTCGTCCTCGAACGGACATAGAAAAGTACCTAGGTNTGAAAGAGATATACAGTAAAAGTGGGCAATGGAAGGGGACTTCGAGGTCTACGAACACCAGCAGATCTACCTCGAGTCTCCGTATGAAAGTGATCCGAACCGACGCACCTCAAGCACCACTGGGACCAATACCAGTATCTGCACAAGAAGTGCAGAAGTGTAGTATGAGTACAACCGACCCAATACTCTGTAAGTGTCGAGCCTAACCTCAATGAGGTAGTGAAAAGGCTATGACAAGTCACCTACGTAATAAACTCTGTACAAGTATATATAAAGCAGCAAAATAACAACAAAATGATAATTCTAACTGGGAGGGTACATGCAAAAAGGGAAAATATCATAAACACGGCAAGTACGAAATCACAAAATAACATCTTTCGAATTAAGCAACAATATAACCAAGTAAATCACCAAAACCGAGAATCAATTAATCAATTTTATGAAAATGGCACGGCATCAGCCTTCGTGCTTTTACTTTCGTCCTCACCATGAAAATATCATGAATATAATGGCATGACATCGCCCTTCATGCTTTTACTCTTGTCCTCACTATATAATAATATGAATGAAATGGCACGTCAACACCCTTCGTGCTTTTGCTCTCGTCATCACCATGTAATAATATGAATAAAATGGATAACATAATTAAGGAAGTAATAATCTAACCTAAGCATGGATAACATAATTAATGAAACAATATAATACAAAGAAAAAATTTCCACCCGCATGCTTTAACCCAATGACAGCGCATTGGTACTCGTCACCTCACATATACGTTGTCCCCACACATAAAATACGCATCAAATAGACCTACAAGTCCTAATCCCTCATGTAAAGGTTAACCACAACACTTAACTTACTCCGGAACCAAATCAATACTCAACCACGACTTTTCCTATAGAATTAGCCTCCAAACCAATCACATTTAACCAAATATAGTTCAAACAATTCACAATAAGTTTTAGAAACTACCCGCGAGTGATTCAATCTTTAATGATTTTTGCAAAAATGTTAACCCCGTGCCCACTTGGTCAAAACCCGGGATTCAGACAAAAATCCAATTATCCATTCACCCCTGAGCCCGGTTATGTGATTAGTTTTAACATTCTACCTCAATTTGAGGTCTAAATTTCGATTTCTCACAATCCCTAATTTTTACCTAAATCCCTAATTTCTACCATAAAGAAACATAGATTAAAAGGTTAAAATCAATAGGTGTTCATGCAAATGTAAGGAAACAAGTTAAAATCTACTAACCTATGAAGTTAAGATAAAATACCTTTACAAAATCGCCTCCAGGCCGAGCTCAAACTTGAAAATGGTGAGAAATGGGTTAAATCCCAATTTTGGGATGTTTTAAATCGCTGGCGTCAGATCTTCTTCGCGTTTGCAAAGGACCTAACGCGATCGTGAAGGACCTGACACATCAGATCAAGTTAGGGACTTTCAAATGCAATTACGGGCATACGCCCAAGTCCAAAATCACGATATGGACCCGCCGGGATCGTTAAAATACCGATCCGGGGTCGTTTATACAAAATATTGACCGTAGTCAACTCAAATTATTTTAAAGCTAAAATTTATATTTTCTTCAATTTTTTACATAAACACTTTCCGAAAAAGGACACGGACTGCGCACGCAAATCGAAAAATATTAAATGGATCTAATTGATATCTCGGAATACGGAAATAAGGGCTAGATCGGCTGACCTCTCCACTCAGAATGACCAATCGGGTCATCACATTCTCCACCTCTAAAACAAACGTTCGTCTTTGAACGAACATAGAAAGGTATCTGGACTGGTGAATAGGTGTAGGTATCTACTCCGCATATTGGACTCGGACTCCCACGTAGCTGCCTCGATCGGCTGACCTCTCCACTGAACTCTAATAGAAGGATAACTCTTAGACCTCACCTTCTGGACTGCCATGCTAGAATGGCCACCGGCTCCTCTTCGCAAGTTAAATCCTTGTCCAATTGGACAGAGCTGAAATCTAACACATGGGACGGATCGCCGTGATACTTTCGAAGCATGGACATATGGAATACCGGATGAACCACTGCTAAACTAGGTGGTAACGCAAGCCTGTAAGCGACCTCTCCCACTCTCTCCAGAATCTCAAAAGGTCTGATATACCTAGGGCTCAACTTGCCCTTCTTTCCGAACTTCATTACACCCTTCATAGGTGATACCCGAAGTAACACTATCTCTCCGCCCATGAATGCAACATCATGAACTCTACGGTCGGCATAACTCTTCTGCCTGGACTGAGCTGTGCGAAGTCGATCCTGAATAATCTTGACCTTATCCAAGGCATCATGTACTAAGTTTGTGCCAACAACCGAGCCTCCCCCGGCTCGAACCACCCAACTGGCGACCGACACCACCTACCATATA
>AWOL01S0001126.1:171337-225622 GCA_000715115.1 Nicotiana otophora | reverse complement strand
GGGTTGCTCTGATGGTAAGCACCCTCCACTTCCAACCAAGAGGTTGTGAGTTCGAGTCACCCCAAGAGCAAGGTGGGGAGTTCTTGGAGGGAGGGAGCCGAGGGTCTATCAGAAACAACCTCTCTACCCCAGATTAGGGGTAAGTTCTGCGTACACACTACCCTCCCCAGACCCCACTAGTGGGATTATACTGGGTTGTTGTTGTTGTTGTTGTTGTTGTTGTTGTTGTTCTATATATATCGAATATAGCTTATATATCTTAAGATGTATATATAGTATATTATATACTATACTATATATACATCTTTATATACTATATATATATATATATATATATATATATATATATATACATCTTTATATACTATATATATACATCTTTATACATCTTTATATATACATCTTTATATACTATATATATATATAATATATATATATTATAACGCATTGCTTTGAATATCTCTTTACAATATTTTTGTCTTTAAATTGGAATTAAAAAGTTTAGGTCACAATTCTATAATATAATTTACAAGGAATTGCCTTAGATATTTTTATTACCATTTTTTTTCTCTAACTTCTATGATTTTTTTAAAAAAATAGAAAGTATCTGTTGGGCCCACTTAGGCCCGCTTGGGCCCAATTAGGCCCGGGACTGGCCCACTTAACCCGAAACTGTTAGTTCGTGGTTCCGATCCCGAATCAATTCCGACAAGAAGCCCGCGAAGCCCGGGACCACTTAGGACCGGACCCGCTTAGGATCAGGCCCGTGAAGCCCACTTAAGACTGGGCCCGACCCACATGCCACCCTTACCCCTACCCAAAGGGTAGGTCTGCCTATTGGTTTGATGTAATAACAATGATACTTACATATAACTCTAATTAGCTAATGAGCTCTCATTAGTGACCTATATAGTTTAAATCTTAAATTCAGATATATTGATTTTAGATTTTTTCTCGTAATTTTTATCGTCAATTGAACATAAGGAAATATTTAATATAAACGATATTTGCTAATAAGTCGTTTAAGTGAATGAGATATGAGGTCCTGTACTAATTATGTCAATGACGGAAATGCTGATATTTTCGCTTAATGGAGATGTAATTATATATGTATCTACAGATGTTTCGTTTATTGATAAACAAAAAGAAAGAAAGTTGGAGCGGCAAAGAGCATGCAAGTAGGACTGTAGGGTGCAATAGTTTGGTTCGTTCAGTTATTTTATAAAATTTGTACCATACCAATTTTTCAGTACTTATTCTATTATGTATCCGTCTCAATCATGTCGGTTTCTCTTCGGTATCGGTAAGGTTCAGTTAATTTTTGTTTTTTTTTAAAAATATCATGTAAAAAACATTAATAAAGTAGAATGTCATAACATACATATTTTTATAGGATTTAGCCAAACTCTCTAGACAATTTTAATGTTTAAATGGTGATGAATTAAGAAAATATGAAATATGGCTAGAGTATAAATCCATCAACTACTCTACATCAGTGTAAAAGAAATTAAGCAAAGACAAAGAAAAAATAAATTACACTAGTAGAAAAATATTAACTAAGCTGGGACTCATGAATAAAATCTATAGAAGATTAAATATTCAAAAAGATAAATCTAAATTATACGAAAGGAAACATATTCAATACATTGTAGTTTGCTACTCATAACCGCTAGAATACTTTGTGTCTTGCTAGTGAATATGTTAGAAATAATTTAGTTTCCGTAGGAGTAGCATATTAGGTTTGGGAATTAGAGTTTTTATTTTAATTACTTGTTGGCTTGTAACATTTTTCATAATTCCTAGGCCCGAGGAAAAATTTAATTATTATTTTTAAACTTAACCTATATATTATTATATTTTCCACATGTAAATTTATTCGGTAAGATTCGGTATTTTTTTGGTTTATTTTCATAAAATAAAAAATCTACCCTAATTATTGGTACGGTTGTAGATTTATATAACAACCTACGGCTTTATTAATTGAAACCTAAAAATCGGTTCGGTGCGATACGGTTCGGCCGATTTAGTCGGTTTTCAAATATCCATTGACACCCCCGCAAGTGAATATTGGAAGGTATCATATATAGGTAAATTAATTAAGTTGTACAGCTAAAGATAACATTATTTAGATGATTAGGGTATTATTAATCAATTCCATAATAGATTGAGGTTGATATTTTTTGTTTAGTTATAAAGTTAAAATATATATAAATTGCTCAAAACATCGACCCTACTTAACCAGACAAATAATCAGATGCGAAGCTTAAAAGACCAGCTTGAAAGAATCTCAAGATATTCTGTGAATTGAGGGCCGGACTTAGAGTGCGGGGTGCATGTGAACTTATTAATTTTTGTTTAAATCTTATATATGTATTAAGAATTTGACTAAATATTTTACAATATTTGATTCTAAATCTAATTATTGTTATATATTAAAACTTTAGGTTGGTGTGTAAATTTTAAATTTTGGATCCTCTTCTCTTTTTTCTTTTTTGTTTTTTGTTTTTGTGTGCGGGGGTTGTAAAAAGTAACCAAATCTCTGTCTACAAGCTACGAAGAGATATGATTTTCTTTCAGCTTATAGCACAATAGTGAATCAATCATCTGATTGTGAAGTTCCCTTGTGATATTAAAAAATGGGAGGTTTGTGGTGGATAAATTTTGATTAATTAATTGGCTGTAGAGACTCCATATCAGAAGGTGGGTGACATGAACTGACATCAGACTCATCAAATTAGATGGTTATTATTTGATTTGATGTACACGGTAGATATTTAATTATATTGGACTAAGATCATAGTATAAAATTTGGGTTATATCCTAATTTCAAGAAATGTTGATCCAATATGGTGTTCTATGGCTTAATTGCCGGCAAATTTGCTCAATCCATGCTTGAGAGAATACATGGGCATCTAGCTAAATAAGCTCAATAAGTTGTAAAGATACATAAATATATAGGACAATATTCAATAATCTTTTCTAACATGTGCACTTATATCATTGGTTATATCAGGATTAGGATTCTAATGCTGGTACAAAATTTGGGATATTTATCTGGTAGTTAGTTACCGGTATAAATTTTATATCGAAACTTAATTTGGTACTATTATTTTTCATGGGAGGCAAAAGTTTGAGTGAATAAATTGTAGTTTAAAAAAATATTAGCTCACATTGGATGTGAAATTATAGTGTCAAGATATGCTATACATGGATAAAGTTAACAAAATGAAATTATTACCCCTCAAAGGCCTTATTCACTGTCGTCACTGAAATATTCATTGTTAAATTTTTTTTAATAAAATCGGATTTTGTCCGATTCTATTATATACTGCTCAAATACATATGTCAATTTATATAGTACCATATATTCTGTTATATACACTGAAACAAATAAAAAACTATCCAGTAATCCAGAAATTATTAGCCCTATGATCATATTTCAAAATTATAATCCCTACAAAATTTTGTCTTGAACTTTTATGTTAAATTGGTACACCACTTATAGACTCGGGGGGAGGGGAAGGGGGTAAGAGGTGAATATCTATAGTTTTTATAAGAGTTAATACCCTAAAATTCCACTAAACTATAATGTTTTTGTTAGTTTCCTATTCAAACTATTCGGTGTCCCCAAAACCCATGAACTATATTGATTTTCATATTAAAAACCCATCTTTGTATTCTCAGAGGTGCGTCTAGTACACACTCCTAATTATCTAAAAACGTGTCATATAGCACTACACGTGGCTATTTAACTCAGCCTAAAACCCGCCTAAACTATTATTTTTTTGTCAATTACCTACTTAAAGTCTTAAACTATCTGGTGTCCCCAAAACCCTCATGAACTATATTCCCTTATGATGTATTCCCTTGTCTAACTGTATTAACTTATGGTTTGTATAAAGGTTTTTATATAGTTTACTCATGATGTATTACTCTCAGATGATTGATTAATTTTAGGAGTCTTGGCCAAAATAATATCTAATATATTGTGTTAATTTCAGGTTTAATTGTGATTGTGCTTTATGTTAAATTCCAATTGAATAAGTCCTTATTTATATTCACTTTGTAGCACAGTAAAAATATAAATAAAGGTATATAGTTTTGCATATCTTAAAAATCATCTTATATTACATATAAAAGATTACACAAGATAAAATTTCACAAATAAGAAATCAATTGGCAAACAATTACATTCTCTAATTTCAGATTACATAAAGAAGGTTCAAGAGATTCAACTTTATTCTCTACAAGGTGTTGAGTTTAATAAGAAGATTTAAATTGGTATTCTTTCAATAATATGTGTAAGATATGAAAGAAGACTAAAACAAGAAAGAGAATAAATCATTTCAGAGGAAACAAGAGAGGGAAGAATTTTTCTAGAGGAAACTCATATTGAGAACTGAAGAACAAAGGTTAAAAAATAAAGAAGAAGGTGAAAAATAATGAAGAAAGGTACAACTATAAGGAAGAATGGTGAAAAAATAAGGAAGAAAGGTGGATAAAACTGAAGGAGAATATTTATTAAAAAAAATAAATATGAAAGAGGGTTAGGCTAATTAGCCATTATTTTTTGTCATGTGAGCCATTTTGATGACTTTTTTCAGCTGTCACGCGCTCCCAAGCGAGTGTTTACACACGTTATGCCAGTTCAGCAACGAATGAGTTTTAATATGAAGGACAATATAGTTCAGGGGAGTTTTGAAAATATCAAATAGTTTAAACAGGAAACTGACAAAAATATAATAGTTTAAGGGGTTTTAGGGTATTAACTCTTTCTGTAACCTATTAAAAGTTTACCTACCAAAACCCCGACAGTTCACTTACTACCACCAGACCTAGGTTTAAACCTTGGTTCTTCTAATCCTAGTAACAAATAAGTGAAAAAAATAAATAAGCTATAGATTTTTTACGTGAAAAACCTCCTTACTCAAAGGATTAAAACATATGATCCAATTATAAGATTTTTCTCACCACGCTTCACTAAAGCAATGAGCAGTTTCAGGTTACAAAATATTTTATAACCTAATTAGAGACAAAACTCTAGTCACTTAGCAACCTACAATCAATATAATGGTAGCTACTACCCAGGGGCGGATGCATGTGGAACTAAACGATGCCACGCGACATCGATTCGTCGAAACCTTTTACGAAATATATCTAGTAATATTATACGGGTATAATAACATTAAAAAAATGACGCCACTTGACATATATTATTTCTTGGCATGCTGGTTAAGTTCCTAATCTCTTTCTAAGAGTGCGAGGTTCAAACCACAACTAGATGATATTTTTTTCAAATATTTGAGAGAGCTTCTATTGTTTTTAACTCTACAAAATCAATGGACTAAGACTATTTCTTGTTGAGTAATATGATAATTAATATTATTTATTCTTTGCTCTTCTATAAATATCGACACCACTCACTAAAAATCTCGCGTCCCTGCTACTACCTCCCAGCTAAAACTTTATCCTAAAGACAAAAGATCTCACCGAGCAAAACCTTACACAGTGCTTTTAAATAAGAAAATAAGATTATAACTCAAATTGCACGTACTACAAGATCTAGAAAAAACTAAAACAATTGAAATGGACTCAATTGCTTGAACTTGATCCTCCAGTTTGTCTTTCTTGCTCACAGAAATTCTTTTTGCTTGTGTTCTCTCAATATTCTCAATGCGTAGCTTGGAAGAAGTCAATTATTAACAATATATAGCACACTGTTAGCTGCGAGGTTCAGAGGCGAAGTCAGAATTTGAAAATTATGGGTTTAAATTTTGAAGATTTAACCCAAATAACCGTCCATCCAAATACTTAAACTAAAAATAGCCGGTGGAGGTATAACATATGCATTATTTATGTATTATATGTGTATAATTGTGTATAATCAATATATATGGCTAGAAAAAATAAACAATGATTATGACTGACTATTTGTGTAAAGATCCCTTAAATTTTCAACCCTTTTAAATCACTGAATGCTAAATTAATAATTTATACATATTCAATAAATTATTAAAGACAAATATATTATTTAAATTAAAGTTACTGATTTCGACCGAACCCGTATTCCACGTGGCTGGCAAGGTTAGAGATAAACTTGGAAAGAGAATAAAAATTTCCTAATCCTAAAAAATAAAGGAAGTGTATCAAGAAAAATATTCTCCAATATTTCTTAACTTCCCTATAAACTTAACCTCTGAATTAACAGAAAAGATCTGTCAAGATTCTCTAATATTTAACCGGCTACCAGGTCATCAGATTGAAATAATTAAATATCTCGCGCGAAAGTGAATCCCTGCTAGAATTGAATGTGAGCACTATGCTAGAACCAACTACCAGGATCATGGTCTTTAGCTTGCAAAAACTATTTCACACAGCTACATATTTGTTAAGCATCAAAACTCAATTTCCAATATTTTCTTAGTACAATTGCAAACCTTTTGCTGTTCCGACCATTCCAATCAATTGGCGCTTGTGTCCTGAACAGAGGCGGATCCAGAATTTAAGGTTTATGGGTTCAGCATATAAGGGTTTAGCATTTTAATTTATTATAATTTTAAAGTTATGAGTTCATATTTATTATTTAGTGCAATTTTAGTGCATATTTCCATATAAATTTATACTCTGCATCGAAAATATTAGATTCAGATGAACCTGATATTTGTATGCTGCATCCGCCCATGGACTCCTGAACAATGCATAATGCCCAAAGAGACAGTGAGCTGAGACATTTAGAGGCTCCATCAGTGCCAGAACGATATATGTACATAAACTGAATTAATTATGAATTCCAGAACACAACCCTATAATTCAAAAGCAAGAACTTTGCGGTTTTTATAGATCAAAGTTATAAAAACTTAAAGCTTTGCATATAACACTAGGTTGCTGTGGTGTAGTGGTTATCACGTTAGTCTTACACACTAAAGGTCCCCAGTTCGATCCTGGGCAGCAACATTATGTTTTTGTTTTTGTCACTTTGATTATGCTCGCCATTCTAAACTTTTGTTGTACTAATAGACTTTTCCGATACATTATTTCCTTAAAAAACACCATAGCCTTTCTTCTATCAAGTTCAACTAAGATTTTAACAAGCAATTTATTCCCTTCCAAGTCATGCACAAGAGCTTCTATTGTTCATTTAGTCTTTGTATAAAAAATGAGGACCCAAAATGCCTTGCGCAAAATACAAAATTGGTCGGTCGGCCGAAACTAATTACATTCGTTAACCAAAAGTATTACAACATATGTTTGTTTTTTGTTATAATGGAAGTATATACAAAAATATGCATTTTATCGAATATTATTTTTGGGAGCGGCTAAAAATATATATTTCTCAAATGTCTTCGACTTGGCTTTACTCCTGCTCTTATCATCTATTATACATATTCGCTACAATAGTTCAAAACCTCAGCCTGTAGCTTTCAAATCTTGGCCATCATAACATGAACCAAAATTTGGCAGTTTATATAGAAGCAAAGCTTGGCATTTCTACTTGAACTATAAGAACAAAAAATGTAGTCCTTTTTGTCATTTATTATATAAATTGTAATAGAAACACATTTGTGTCAGGTTCTTAATCTACTATAACAAGATTATGCGAGATCGAAGAACTTGTTAATTTTATCGTATAAACAAGGTTAGTCGCGGAGCAACTCTTGTTCAAGATAGGTAAACAAAAAATTATGCATATGTTGAATCTCCTTAGCTTCTTCGTTTATTAAATTTTTTATATTTTGATCGACTTTCTTTAGTCAAAATTTCGGCTTCGCCACTATGCAAGGTTAGTCGCAAACCCTTGGAAATATTATGTTGCGCCAGCCCTTATGAGAGCAACTTATTCTGCATCATGTTGTCTATTTGAAATTCAACATATATCTTATTTGAGCTGGATACTTACTTTCTGAAAATTTCTATTCGCTTTTTTATTTTATTTTATGTTGTTTTGACAATTTTGAGTTTTGCACGTAACATGAAACTGAACTTGACCATGAAATGTTGGAGTATCTGTTCGACCAAAAAATATAGATCTTGGTTTAACTAATTAAACTTATATAGACGAGGGTAAATCTTTGTTAACAACAATATGCTTGAAAGAAATCCTAGTAATATGACGAATGACATGCAAATCTGTTCTAACAGGTACGACAGCATGCAATAGTCGATGGTCAAGAATCAAAATAGAAATAATGCAGCATTGAATGTAGATGAACAATAATAAATAATATTTATGTAAATAAATGCAAAGGAGTCACCCAAGACAAGATGAAAGTAATGAATATTCTTTTTGACAATGATGAGCGATGGACAATCCTTTGAATATTTCAGTTATTCTCGAATCTGGTAAAAAAATGTAGACAAGAATCTTAGCGAAAATGTTATGTTTGTATCATTGCAATAAGATCTGATTCTCTCCTTTAAAGTCAAAGAGTCTTTTACAAATGAATATCACATGTGCCCTATCATTATCTCTCTTTCTATTTATAGGGAACATGTTCCTAAAAACCCTAATAGTACAAGTGTAGAGAATATCCATTAGAATATTATTTTCAATATCCTATGTTAAAACTAGCCGTTATAACACTATCAAGGGTGCTCAACCTCGACCTCGGTCCTTGACGACTCTTCGGCTTCCATCCTTGCTAACTCTTCGGTTTAGGCCTTGCTGACTCTTCAGCTTCAACCCTTATTGACTCTTAGACCATGACCTTCATTGACTCTTCGACCACTGCCTTCATTATTGATTAGATCGCCTCGACCCTTGGCGACCTGGAGATGCTTTACCGACATCGTTTTGACTTATATTCTAGAGATAGATTTTGACCCATATATACAGTATCTTGAAGTTGCAGCAAGAGATATAATGAAATGAGTGACTTCTAGGTAAGTGTCCCCAAATGAAGACAAGGCAAAGTTGTAGTTTAAGAAATAAATAAAAACTTATGAAACTTGTAGTTTTAAATATGTCATAATATTTGTGTGGCTATAAGACATTTGTAACTGGTGAAACATTACGTATCATTTATGTGGCTATAAAAACTTCTGATGAGTAAAATTGATAGTCTAAGGTTAAATTATTTTAAATATAAAAATGTGTTATTATTTTTGGAACAAATTAATAAGAAAAGTTTCACGTAAATTGAAAAGGAGGGAGTACTAAGGTTTTGCTCTTTCATTGCTATTGGTTTTGACTTCAGCTTTTTATTAATTTGGTAAGCACAATGTTGTTGGTAAGCACAATGTTTCACTCGTGAGATTATACTTGGATTGTTGTTGGTAAGCACAATGTTGTATTGGCTTTTAAATTTCATTGTTTTGATTTTTAAGCAAGTCGAAGGCTTCCACATGACAACTTTTGAAGATGATTATGTCAAGGAGAGCATAATTGCAGTTGGTACTTGCAGGTGGGATTTGATTCAAAATATATAGTTGCTCTTTGAAGCTTTCAAGGAATTTGTCTCCTGCCATCAAAATGAATTTGTGAAGTGAAATATACCTAACGTAGAAGTGCAAGAACTTGAGTCAAAACTAGAAATGAAGTGATTGGGATCCCACTCTTCTCAAAATCATTTCTTTTTTAGAAAAGCAGGAGCCTACCTTGTCAGCAAGCTGAATGGAATGGACTCAGGCTGGTGCTAGTTCAAAGTTAATGAAAATAAGGATCTTCTATCATCTTTTTTTTCAAAAAAATAAAGTGGTTGTAGATCCAGAATTTAAATTCAATGAGTTTAAAGTATGTACGCATGTTAGAAATAGGTATCTTCAGTGCACAAAACATTTTGCGTTTAGGCAATTTTCGAAAAAAAATCGCAACCTAATGAGTGCGTTATAAGCCGTTTATCCTGACTTAAGCATCAGTTATTGATTGCATAGCTCGAAGCTGTGACCCAATAGATCATAACTTTACCCTTGTTTCAAGGCTTCAATCATGCATATTATTATTATTATTATTATTATTATTATTATTATTATTATTATTATTATTATTATTATTATTATTATTATATAAGTAAAATAATTAATATACATATAAGTACATAGTTCAGAGTTAAAAGCGTGATATTGTTTATTATGCGTTTGTCATACCTTTTTTTTAATAAAGAAAAAAAGCACTTCCAGTTTAATTTTATATCACTAAACACCAAATATATATATTACATGGTAGGGGATGTGACCACATCTCCCTGTTAAAATTGAGAATGGACCCCTCCATTCATACATCAAAGTTAGAGAAATCTAACACTATAAGATTTGGAGGATTCCTCACAATTGTCAAGTTAAGCTTTGCAAAAAACTACTTTATATTTACACGTATGATATCACTAACTAACCATATTCCAAAGTAATACTTTCTTTCTTCGGTTTAATTATGATCTTCTCAATTTATGTAATACCTTTTTTATATTTTAAAAATAATTTAACTTATAATTCTCAATCAGTGAAAAATAAGGATTTACACAAATCTTGGAAAACATACTTGATACTCTTTCCTTTTACTTTTTTTTTGGGTTCTTAGTTATCCCTTTTTTTACTTTATTGGAGTCTTTGTTATGCCGTATAGTATGACAATTGCTTAAAAGGAAAAGAAAAGCAGAAATAAAGAAGCTTTTGAAACGTATAAAATTGAAAGAAAGCTTTCTTTCTAAAATTGTATTGCAAGTAAAGCAGAATGCTTCTATCACAGCTCTCCATGATCTCTGGGCCTGCAGTTGTCCCCAAATGGACTACTCTTTGGAGAAAAAGTAAAAGCAAAGTTTATAATACAAATATTAATATGGCAGATGTATAAATATTTACGTAGAATATGTGTATAACCGTATATAATCAATATATTATTTATATATATATCATCTAGAAAAACTGAGCCGGCTGTTTGTATAAAGATCCCTAAAATTTTTGAGTTAATTAATACATTGACTTTTACTTTATAGAAATAATATTGTAAATTTACAATTATATAAACAACTTAGAAATTGATAATTCATTTTTAAAGTCGATCGAGTTTTTTTTACCATAATATTTTCATATCCCGTTTAATTATTTTGAATTGTTAATTATTGTGTCTTATCGTACTTTTTACGTAGTTTTCAAATATGTAATTATATTTTAAAACTTAAAAGTTCTTTGTCCGAAATTCATGATTAAAATTACAAGTTTGACTCTCGAAATTCGAACTATATATGACACATAAATTGGGAGAAAGCAATAAAAATATAAACTACTTAAGTTTCAATTAACAATAATGATCAATATATTGGACGGAAAAAAGTATTTAAAAAGCCAAAGAAATTAAATAGACACTCTGCTCACGTCTAATTTATCTACCAATGGAAATCAAAAGGAGTTAGATGCATCAAAGGAAACTCCACCTCTACCTTATGAGTTGGATACCACGAAGCTTACCTCTTTAAAAACCTTTGCCAAATATTTCTCTTCTCATTCTTGAAATCATTTGGTTTCTATTTTTCCTCTGAAAATTTTTCTTTGTGTTTTTATTTTCTATATTTTTAAAGGAAAGGGAAATGGGGAGTTTTGAGAAGCAAGTGAAGGAGAGAGCACAAGAGCTGAAAACCCTTTTCAAGAAAGGAGTGAAGATTGTTGGAAAATCTTGCAAGAAGGGTTGGTATAAGGTGAAGCAAATAAGGAGTTGAAGCTTAGCTTAAATTTTCAAAGATTGATCTTTTTGAACATGGTGTAATTTTTTTTTCTTTTCATTTTATTTGAGATTTTTGGGATTTGGGAAAGAATGATTGGAAAAATCTCACCTCCAATGCTTGTACCAAATTATATTAATTTACTACAAATACGTGGTGGATTGATAAATATGTCATGCAAGATTTCGAGTCGTAGAAGTGACCACTAATACTTGTATCAGGATAGGTTATCTACGTTACACTCCTAGGAATTTGGCCATTTTCTGAATCTTACGTTAACACGAAATACTTTGTGCATCGACTGCTCTTACCTGGTAGATTGATAAACTATTACCTAACCATGATTTAATATAAAAGCCCATATGATTGATCTGATGGATGTGAGTAGAGTTTTTGAGAGTTTGTCACTAGACTTCGTTAGATTGGTTTAGTAGGTACTTTTTGTGGGGGTTATCAAAATTCAAACAGCTGGTTTTGATCTGTGCTCTTTTGGGTTGTTAACCTTTTTCCTCTACCATTCGATTTAAATTCTAGAGGGCTTAAAATGATATTTCAGTGTGGGTTGCTCTGATGGTAAGCACCCTCCACTTCCAACCAAGAGGTTGTGAGTTCGAGTCACCCCAAGAGCAAGGTGGGGAGTTCTTGGAGGGAAGGATGCCGAGGGTCATTTGGAAACAGCCTCTCTACCCCAGGGTAGGGGTAAGGTCTGCGTACACACTACCCTCCCCAGACCCCACTAGTGGGATTATACTGGGTTGTTGTTGTTGTTGTTGTTGTTGCTTGACTTTATTTAGTATTTGCGTTAGTGATTGGAAATTTGCATTGTTTTATTTACAAGTACAAGTATAACTTGCTGTACAATTTAAGAAATAAATACAAATAAAATGGCGAGTAAAGAGAAACAATGACATTACTATAACTTGGAACATTTTTAACCGATACTTCAATTTTTCCAAGTAAAAGAACCTAAGAACGATGTTGTATTTGCAGGACATGTTCTAATAGTGTTCTAACAATGTTGGGTCAAAAAACAGGCCGAAAAACCGACCGAAGTCGATCGGTTTTTCAAAATATATATTTTTAATTATATTTTTATGAAACCGCCCAACTTTGGTCAGTTTTTTTTGGCGCAAAAATATGGAAAACTATTTTTACGTCCCGTGAAATTTATTTTTCAAGAAACCGACCACTTTTAGTTAGTTTTTTATTTAAAATAAATTAAAACTAATATATTAAAAAAACAACCGAAATCAGTCGGTTATATTTGCGCGAAAATGCAATTAAAGAGTATAAATGAAATAAAAGACAGTCTTAAAACAAAATGCACCAATGGTCTAGTGGTAGAATAATATCCTTCCACAGTACAGACCCCGGTTCGATTCCCTGATGGTGCATTTTTTAATTACATATTTAAAATAGCGATCGACTTTGGTCGACAAATACCGACCGACTTCGGTTGATTTTTTGTCAATTTTTTCTTTTTTGGAATTTAATTGACCAAATGAAATCTGTCGAAAAATACCGACCAAAGTCGATCGGTTAGCTCTACCGACCTTACGATTACCAACCGCCACGAATCGGTCAGTTTTCGGTTGATTTTTGCCAATTACCGACCAACGTAGGTTGGTTTTAGCGGTCGATTTTCCCCCCTTTTTTTAGTAGTGAAAAAACCTTTACAAATAAAGAGCATCTCCTTTCTGTATCAGAAATTTGGCCTCCAACTAAACAGGAAAATAGCTACATTGTACTCTAATTACATAGGATTTGTTGTACTAAATTCCTACATCTACGTGCTCTATGTAAATTCTTGGTAACCTGTATTCTTTCTATAATCTCCTGCTTTATCTGTTGTACTGCATCCTCTTTATGTACGGTAAACCCTCTGAAAATCTTCCAGTTTCTTGCTCGTCATGTGTGGTAAATCACATCCCCATTGATTGCAGCTGCCAATTCTTTCTTATAGACCTTCCAATATTTCCTATTTATCCTATCCAAAAACTGTGAGATATTCCCTGCTGGTATCTTGATATTTGTCCATTGATTTACCTCTTGTATTAAAGGTGTGATCCATGTACACTCCACAAATAAGTGGATATTAGTTTCAGTCATGTGAGCATTACATAGATAACACCTGCTATCCTCCACTGGAACTTGCAACTTGAGTAATCTCTCCTTTGTGAGTAGCCTCCCATGCACCTCCAACCACACTATAAACTTTTACTTAGGTTGATCTATTGAGGTCCATATTAGATTAGCTATCTTCAACTTAAGTTGTTCACTGATGAGAGCAAGATAACTACTGGTAATAGAATAGCCACCACTTATAGTAAACTTATAATTATCTTGCTCATACCAGCTCTGCACTTTATTTTTTAGACCATTAATCTTTCTCCAGTACCAACTACTCTCCGCCGGGGACTGATGGTTCCATACATTTATTTTTGTTCTCATGTATACCCCATGTACCCATTTATCCATAAGGCTTCTTTACATTTAATAAAATGCCATAATAACTTACCCACTGATGTCATATTCCAATTTCTGCAACCCTTAACATTCAATCCTCCTAACTTCTTAGGATAACAGATCTTTTTCCAAGCAACCAAGGATAGTTTATTTCTCTCCTCTGAGCTGCCTCAGAAATATTCTCTGCATATCCCGTCAACCTCATTGAGTATACTTTTGAGGTAATATGTACACTATGCCCCCGAAGTTATGGATGAAAAATAACACCGCATTAATAATTTGCAGTCTGACAGCATATGATAGAAGCCTTGAGTAGGTGACTATGATCCTTTGAGTGATTTTCTCTACCAGCATATGACAGTCAAGCTTATTCCATTTGTTTGGGAAGAGGGGAAGTCCAAGGTTCCTTATGGGAAGAGTACCTAACACAAAACCAGTTATTTCAAGCAACTTCTTCTTAGTATTATCATCTACACTAGCCATGAAGATACTGGATTTGTCCATATTTACTTTCAACCCTGTTACCTTGCTAAAGTGATTTATTGCCTCCATAACCTTTTAACTGAGCTTTCATTTCCTTTACAAAATATCATCAGATCATCCGCAAATATGAGATGAGTTAGCTTTAGTGTTTTGCATATTGGATGATATTTGAAATCAGGAAGTCTGCTAACTATCTTCAACATCCTTGATAAGTATTCCATAACAAGCACAAATAGAAGAGGAGAGATAGGATCACCCTACCTAAGCCCTTTCTTCCCAATAAAATATACATAACTTTCTCTATTGACTTTAACTGAAAATATTGTAGTAGACACACACATCATAATTTACTGAGTAAATTTGTCTGGGAACCCAAAGCCCCTCAAAGCTTCCTCTAGGAACTCCCAACTCACTATGTCATAGTCCTTCCTGAGATCAATCTTCATAAGACATCTTGGAGTTATTTTCCTGTTATAATGTCTTAGAATTTCATGACAGATTAAGACATTGTGCAACATTGATCTCCCTAGTACAAATGAAGACCGACTCTCTATTACTAAGTGATCAACCACTGCCTTTAGTCTCTTGCATAGCAATTTGGAAATGCGCTTGTAAAGTACATTGCAACATGATAATGGTCTATATTGGCTAGAAAATTATGGATTGTCCACCTTTGGGATAAGAGCTATGACTGTTGAGTTGAGTTGCTTGAGGAACTTTCCATTGTGAAAAAATTCTATTACCGCCTCTGTGATATCCTGCCCCACTATAGGTCAAGCAGTTTTATAGAAACTACTCCCAAAGCTATCTGAACCTGGACTCTTGTTGCTGTCAATATGGAACACTTCCTCTTTAACTTCCTTATCCACAACTGGCCTTAGTAAATTCAGCTATTGAGTAGTTGACAAAGTAAGGCCATTTTTTAGAATGCTGGTAAAAGCTTGCCTCTAGAATTAGACCTTTTTCCTAATAGTTCAGAATATTAATCCACAAATAAGTTTGTAATAGACCCTGGATCAGTTTGCCATGTGCCTGCATCATCCTTAAGTTGTGGCTTATTTTAGCTTCCTATGCTTTATAATTGAGTAGAAATATCGTGTGTTATCATCTCCTAACTTAATCCATGTAGCTTTACTTATGTGTTGTAGGTACATTTCTACCAAATGTGAAGACTGTTTGAACTTTTGATAAGCCAAGGATTCAGCCTGCTGAACCTCTTTATTCAAAGGATCCCTTTGGAGTTTCAACTGACTTTGCTTATGCAACTTCCTATCTTCTTCTACTTCTCTCACAATATCTAGAGAATATTGTGACTTCAGAACCTTCAGCTTCTTCTTAAGTAGTTTCAACTTTTTCACTACTTGATACATTTGGTAGTCCTCAATACTATCAGCCCACTCGTCTCTTACTATTGTATTAAATTGTGGATGTTGAGACCACATGTTACTGAACAAAAATAATTTTTTAAACTTACTTCTTTCCTATACCAGTGACACTTTTGCAGGATAGTGATCACTGATTCCTTCTGAGAGAAATATGGCCCTATAAGCTGGCATTACATCTAGCCATTCCCATTTATGAACACCTAATGAATCTTTGAAAATATCCTTTGTTATTCATGTTTGTCATTCCAAGTTTACCTATTGCCTTGTGTTGGTTAAGGAAAACCTGGGCAGCAGTGTTAAATTCCAAAATCGGGGGTTTGGACTCATTTTTCATATTTTGAGTTAGAGACCACAGATTTAGGCGATTTTTGAAGGGATTTTTAGGGAGTTGATTGGGGTAAGTATTTCTCACTTGGTTTTGGTTAAATTCCATGATTTTATCTTGATTTTTATCATCTAAATTGTAATTTGGGGTGAAAAATTGGGGAAACAATGGAAGAATTCTTGAGATGGAATTTTGAGGTTTTGAAGGGGATTTTGTTGTCGGATTTATGTAAATTTGGTATGACTAGACTCGTGAGTGAATGGGCTTTCAAGGTTTACAAAGTTTGTCAGATTTCGAGACATGGACCCGTGGGCCGAGTTTGAGCCAATTTTGGATTTTGGGCTAATTTGATAGTTTTTCTTGTGGAATTCATTCCATTAGCATATATTGATGGTATTGTACTGATTGTGAATAGATTTGGAGCATTTAGAGGCCGAGTCCAGAGGAAAGAGCATTGCAGGGTAGAGTTTTGACCGGTTTGATGTAAGTAACGATTGTAAATCAAGTCCTGAGGGTATGAAACCCCGGATATTTTGTATCATTTTACTATTTTGAGGTGACGCACATGCTAGGTGACAAACGTGTGGGCGTGCACTGTTGGGGATTTTGACTTGGTCCGTCATGTAGCAACTGTGAAGTTGCATATTTTGTTGAAACTATATGATACTTTTATGTTTTAGAAAGAGTTTCTGTAAATTGGGCTGAAAGCCATGTTTTGGGCCTTGTGCAGTGTTGTTTGGACCCTTAGGGACCTTTTCTTACTATCCTCTCACTATACTCAGTTATGTTTATACTCGCTTACTGCATAACTCAGTTTTATGACTCTATTTTGATGCATATAAATGTTGTTTTGGGCTGAATGCCCTGTTTTTACTGAAATGCCCGAGTGGCTTGAGAGGTTTATGACTGAGTGAGGCCAAGGGCCTGATTTGTGAGAATAATTATGGGATCGGGTTGCACGCCACAACATGTTCTATATAGGCTGAGGGCCGGAGTGATTTATGCCATGATTTGGCTTGATATAGAGCTTGGGCTGAAGGAGCCCCTCTGAAGTCTGTACACACCCCTAGTGAGTGCAGGTACCTACTGAGTGCGAGTGCCGAGTTCCAAGTGCCGAGTGCTGAGTGACTGGGACGCATGAGTGATTGTGAGGTATGTCCGAGCGACATGAGTGATTGTGAGGTATGCCCGAGTGGCATGAGTGACTGTGAGGTATGCCCGAGAGGTATGAGTGACTGTGAGGTTTGCCCGAGAGGCTGTATATGAGTGATGTTTTGCCCGAGGGGCTGTTTACGATTTCATTATTTTTGCTCACCTTTGCATTGTGCCTTTGTTTGAAAAATCGTTGAAAAATATCTTTAAATGATTTTTACTGGAACCGGGTTTAAACGAGATGATTTGATTCAAACACCGATTTTTAAAGCATGCCGTACTTTACTGAATTTTTATGATATGAACTTGATATGCTTTATTTCCGGTCACTACTGCTTAGTTTTTATTTATTGTTGTCACTTACTGAGTTGGCATACTCACGTTACTCCGTGCACCTTGTGTGCAGATCCAGGTGTAGCTGGGAACGGTAGTGGTTGTTGATTATTCTTGTTGCAGATTTTTTCGAGAATAGCAAGGTAGCTGCTTGGAGATCGCAACCCCTGCTCTTCTCCCTCTTTTCTTCCTTTAGTTGTATTTAGCTATTTTCCAGACTATGTTAGTCTTGATATTGTCAGACAAATGGTAGTAGATGCTCATGACTAGTGACACTCCGATGTCAGGCTTTTCTTTTCCGCACTTTTGTTTTGATTTGAACTCCTTTACGAAGGTTTCTATGCTAAATAGCCTTGAAATTATCCTTGAAATGAAAATATCAGTTTGTTTTGGAATGAGTCGGCTTACCTAGTACCACAATATGCGCCATCACGATAGGGGTTAGTTTAGAGGTCGTGATAGATTGGTATTAGAGCCTACGTTACATGGGTCTCACGAGTCATGAACGGGTTTAGTAGGGTCTTGTGGATCGGTACAGAGACGTCTGTACGTATCCTCGAGAGGCTGCAGAACCTTTAGGAAATTCCACATTTTTGAATTCTTGTCGTGCGAGTGTGTTGATTCTAGTAACTAAACATCTGTTGTTTCATTCTCTCATAGATGGTGAGGACTCGTGCTACTGTTCAGGAGGGCCAGCCATCAGTACCACCAGCCATGGCCGTGAGAGGCTGGGACCACGATAAAGGCCGTTGTAGGGGCAGAGGTGTAGCCCGTACAACAGCTGGGGCAGTACCCTGCAGATCCACTAGTTGTCCTTGGTCAGGACCAGGTTTGAGTTGCTGATGCACCAGCTCAGGTACAACCTGTGCCTATTGTGATTCTAGGCCTTCAGGAGGCCCTAGCTCAGATTCTGACAGCGTGTAACGGCCTTGCTCAGACGGTCTCTATCTCGACGGATGCTTCCACTTCTCAGGCCGGGGGAGGCATTCAGACTCCCGTTGCTTGCACACCCGAGCAGGTTGTTCAGGGACTTCAGACACTGGAGGCACCACCAGCCCATCTGGTTATAGCTGCATAGGATTATGTGGTTCCTGCCATGCCTGAGGATGATTAGCGTAGGTTGGAAAGGTTTGGGAGGCTCCATCCGTCACCTTTCAGTGGCACAGAGAGAGAGGATGCTCAGGACTTCCTGCATAGGTGTCAGAGGATACTCTATACTGCTGGTATTCTGGAGACTTGTGGGGTCTCATTCACTACCTTTCAGTTTTCTAGGGCTGTACTCAGATGATGGGAGACTTACGAGAGGCGCAGGCCTGTTGGCACAACACCCCTTATTTGGAAGCAGTTCTCCATGGTCTTTTTGGAGAAGTTTGTGCCTCGATCCCGCAGAGAGGAGCTGTGCAGACAGTTTGAGCGGCTTCGCCAGTGTGGTATGTCTGTGACACAGTATGAGATGCGGTTCCCTGGGTTGGCTCGTCATGCTCTCTGGTTGGTTCTCACAGACAGGGAGAGGATCATGAGGTTTATTGATGGTCTCACTTATCAACTACAGTTGCTCATGACCAGAGAGAGGTTGTCGACATTGCTCGGCAGATTGAGATGGTTTGCTGTCAGGAGAGGATTGAGAGGGAGGCCAAGAGGCCTCGTGGTCAGGGTGGATTCAGTGGTGCTCCTTTTGGGGGTCAGTTCCAGCACGGTAGAGGTCATCATTTCAGACAGGCTCAGTCAGCTCGACCACTTCACCGTGGTGCATCATCTGGCCATGGTTCTCATAGTTCTTATCAGGGCAACTCATCACTTAGTGCCCTTACAGCTTAGAGTTCGTCCCGTGCTCCACCAGTTCAGGGCTCTTCTATGCCAGGTTCTTCTACGAGTTATCGCGGTGCTAGGGGTTCCCTTCAGTTCCCGCTACCAGCACCAGAGAGTTGTTTTGAGTGTGGGGAATTTGGGCATATGTGGAGGCATTGTCCTCATCGTCATGGAGGTCTATCTCAGTAGAGGAGTCAGCCTCCAACTTCAGCACCAGTTACCTCACCACCCGCCCAGTCAGCTCGGGGTGGAGGTCAGTCAGCCAGGGGTCGCCCTAGAGGGGGAGGCAGATCAGGAGGTGGCCATGCCCGTTTCTATGCCCTCCCTACAAGACCAGATGTTATTGCTTCTGATGCTGTGATTACAAGTATTGTCTCAGTTTGTCACAGAGATGCCTTAGTATTATACGACCCTGGTTCCATGTATTCATATGTTTCCTCGTATTTTGCCCATTTTCTGGATATGACCCGTGAGTCTTTAGTTTTATCTGTTCATGTATCTACTCCTGTTGGCAATACTATTATTGTGGACCGCATATATCGGTCGTGTGTGGTGACTATTGGGGGTCTGGAGACCCAAGTGGACCTTTTGCTGCTCAGTATGGTTGACTTTGATGTGATATTGGGTATGGATTAGTTATATCCATGTCATGCTGTTCTAGATTATCACGCTAAGAAGGTGACGTTGGCTATGTCGGGATTTTCGAGAGTTGAGTGGAGCGGTTCTATAGACTATGTACCTAGTAGGGTAATTTCGTACCTGAAGGCTTAGCGTATGGTTGAGAATGGTTGTCTATCCTATTTAGCCTTTGTGAGGGATGTTAGTGCAGAGACTCCTGCCATTGATTCTGTTCCGGTGGCACGCGATTTTCCAGATGTGTTTCTTGCAGACCTGCCGGGCATGCCGCCTGACAGGGATATCGACTTTGGTATTGATTTGGTGGCGGGCACTCAGCCCATTTCTATTCCACCGTATCATATGGCACTGGCGGAGTTGAAGAAAGTGAAAGAACAACTTCAGGAACTCCTTGATAAGGGGTTTATTTGGCCTAGTGTGTCACCTTGGGGTGCACCGGTTCTATTTGTGAAGAAGAAGGATGGTTCCATGAGAATGTGTCTTAATTACAAGCAGTTGAACAAGGTCACAATCAATAATAAGTATCCTTTGCCTCGTATTGATGACTTATTTGATCAGCTTCAGGGAGCGAGGGTGTTCTCCAAGATTGATTTGAGGTCCGGTTATCACCAGCTGAAGATTCGGGATTCAGATATTCTTAAGACAACTTTCAGGACCCGATATGGCCATTATGAGTTCTTAGTGATGTCTTTTGGGCTGACCAATGCCCCAGCAACGTTCATGCATTTGATGAATAGTGTATTTCAGCCCTATCTGGACTTATTCGTTGTTGTATTCATTGATGACATCCTGGTGTACTCTAGTAGCCAGGAGGAGCACGTTCAGCATTTGAAGATTGTATTACAGAGATTGAGGGAGGAGAAGCTTTATTCAAAGTTCTCCAAATGTGAGATTTGTCTTGGTTCAGTAGCATTCTAGGGGCATATGGTATCCAGTGAGGGTATTCAGGTGGATCCGAAGAAGATAGAGGCAGTGCAGAGTTGGCCTAGACCATCCTTAGCCATGGAGATTAGGAGCTTCCTTGGTTTGGCAGGTTATTACCGTCGCTTTGTGGAGGGATTTTCATCTATTGCATCGCCCTTGACCAAATTGACCCGAAAGGGTGCTCCATTCAGGTGGTCGGGCGAGTGTGAGGAGAGCTTTCAGAAGCTCAAGACTGCTTTGACCACAACTCCAGTATTAGTTCTGCCATTAGCTTCAGGTTCTTACACCGCGTATTGTGATGCCTCGAGGATAGGCATTGGTTGTGTTTTGATGCAGGAGGGTAAGGTGATTGCCTATGCCTCGCGCCAGTTGAAAACCCATGAGAAGAACTATCCTGTCCATGATCTTGAGTTAGCAGCCATTGTTCACGCCTTGAAGATTTGGCGTCATTATTTGTATGGAGTTCATTGTGAGATTTATACTGATCACCAGAGTCTGCAACACCTGTTCAAGCAGAAGGATCTTAATTTGCGTCAGCGGAGATGGTTGGAGCTTTTTAAGGACTATGATATCACTATTCTGTATCATCCGGGGAAGGCCAATGTGGTGGCCGATGCTATGAGTCGCCGGGCAGAGAGATTGGGGAGTTTGGCATATCTTCCAGCAGCAGAGAGACCTTTGGCATTAGATGTTCAGGCCTTAGCGGGCCAGCTTGTCAGATTGGATATTTTGGAGCCTAGTTGCGTATTGGCTTACGTGGTCTCCAGGTCTTCTCTTTATGACCGTATCAGGGAGCATCGGTATGATGACCCCCACTTGCTCGTTCTTCATGACAGGGTTTGGAGAGGTGATGCTAGGGATATGATTATTGGTGATGACGGCGCGTTGAGGATGTAGGGCCGGATATGTGTGCCTAATGTAGATGGGCTTCGGGAGTTGATTCTTGGGGAGGCCCACAGCTCGCGATATTCCATCCATCCGGGTACCGTGAAGATGTACCAGGATTTGAGACAACACTATTGGTGGAGGCGGATGAAGAAGGATATAGTTGGGTTTGTAGCTCTGTGTCTCAACTGTCAGTAGGTTACGTATGAGCATCAGAGACCAGGTGGCTTGCTTCAATGATTAGAGATCCCAGAGTAGAAGTGGGAGCGGATCACCATGGACTTTGTAGTTGGGTTCCCACGGACTTCGAGGAAGTTCGATGCTATTTGGGTTATTGTGGCTCGGCTGACCAAGTCCGCTCACTTCATTCCAGTTGGTACTACTTACACTTCAGAGCGGTTGGCTGAGATTTACATCCGAGAGATTGTTTGCCTGCATGGTGTCCTAGTTTCCATCATTTCAGATAGGGGCACTCAGTTTACATCGCAGCTTTGGAGGGCAGTGCAGCGAGAGTTAAGTACTCAGGTTGAGTTGAGCACAACTTTTCACCCTTAGACTGACGGGCAGTCTGAGCGCACTATTTAGATATTGGAGGACATGTTGCGCGCTTGTGTCATTGATTTTGGTGGTTCATGGGACCAGTTCTTGCCACCCGCGGAGTTTGCATATAACAAGAATTATCAGTCGAGTATTCAGATGGCTCCGTACGAGGCTTTATATGAGAGGAGGTGTAGATCTCCGGTTAGATGGTTTGAGCCGGGTGAGGCTAGGCTCTTGGGTACAGACTTGGTCCAGGATGTATTAGATAAGGTAAAATTGATTTAGGAGCAGCTTCGCACGACGCAATCTAGGTAGAAGAGCTATGCGGACAGGAAGGTCCGTGACGTATCTTTCATGGTTGGGGAGAAGGTTTTGCTGAAGGTATCACCCATGAAGGGTGTTATGAGGTTTATGAAGAGGGGCAAGTTGAGCCCCTGGTTCATTGGGCCTTTTGAGGTGCTTCAGAGGATTGGGGAGGTGGCTTATAAGCTTGCCTTACCACCCAGCTTGTCGAGTGTGCACCCAGTTTCATGTTTCCATGCTCCAGAAGTATATTGGAGATCCGTCCCATGTTTTGGACTTCAGCACAGTTCAGTTGGAGGGTGATATGACTTATGATGTGGAGCCGGTGGATATTTTGGATCGGCAGGTTCGAACGTTGAGGTCAAAGGATATAACTTCAGTGAAGGTGCAGTAGAGAGTTCAGCCTGTTCAGGAGGCCACCTGGAAGACCAAACGGGATATGCGAAGCAGATATCCACGCCTATTCGAGACTCCAGGTATATTTCTAGACCCGTTCGAGGACGAACGATTATTTAAGAGGGGGAGGATGTAACGACCCGATCGGTCATTTTGGGAGTTATAGCTCTGTTTTTCCCATTTCTATTTCCTTTATGCTCTTAAGCTATATTATGATATACCGGGTTAGTTGGTTCGGGTTCGGAGTGGTTTCGGAGTGGAATGAAACACTTAGTCTCTTATTTAGAACCTTAAGTTGGAAAAGTTAACCGGATATTGACCTATGTGTAAATGATTTTGGATTTGAATTCTGATAGTTCCGTTAGCTCCGTTAGGTGATTTTGGACTTAGGAGTGCGTCCGGAATGTAATTTGGAGGTCCGTGGTAGAATTAGGCTTTAATTGGCAAAATTTGAAATTTGACGATTTTTGGTCGGCAATGGAAAATTTGATATCGGGGTCGGAATGGAATTCCGGAAGTTGGAGTAGGTTAGTAGTGTCATTTGTGACGTGTGTACAAAATTTGAGGTCATTCAGACTTGGTTTGGTTGGTTTCGGCATTAGATGTCGAATTTGAAAGTTTAGAAGTTCTTAGGCTTGAATCCGAGGGTAATTTGGTGTTTTGATGTTGTTTTGAGTGATTTGAAGGTTTGACTAAGTTCGTATGGTATTTTAGGATTGGTTGGTATATTTGGTTGAGGTCCCGGGGGCCTCGAGTGAGTTTCGGGTGGTTAACGGATCGTTTTCGGACTTTGCAAAATGGCTGATCTGTGGGTATGAACTTTCTGGTTTCCTTATACGCGATCGCGTGGGTAGGTCCGCGATCGCGTAGGCTTATTTGGGGGCAGAGGCGAGCTGTTCTATGCGATCGTAGGGTTTGGGATGCGATCGTGTGCGTGTGTGAAGTTGTGCTTTGCGAGCGCATGGGAAGTATCGCGTTCGCGTAGAGGTATCGAGGTGGTGAAGAGGCAAGGTGATTGCTCTATGCGATCGCGTGAGTTAGTATGCTACCGCGTAGGTTTGGGAAGCAGTGATACGCGTTCGCGTGGGAGATTTTGCGTTCGCGTAGAGTACATTTTTGAGGGGGCGAAGTTGTTCTTCCCAATCGCGAGGACTTTTCCGCGATCGCGATTAAGAAAAATCTGGGCACCAGTGTTAAATTCCAAAATCGAGGGTTTGGACTCATTTTTCATATTTTGAGCTAGAGACCATGGATTTAGGCGATTTTGGAAGGGATTTTGAGGGAGTTGATTGGGGCAAGTGTTTCTCACTTGGTTTTGGTTAAATTCCATAATTTTATCTTGATTTTTATCATCTAAATTATGATTTGAGGTGAAAATTGGGGAAACAGTGGAATAATTCTTGAGATGGAATTTTGAGGTTTTGAAGGGAATTTTGTTGTCAGATTTTGGTAAATTTGGTATGACTAGACTCGTGAGTGAATGGGCTTTCAAGTTTTGTAAATTTTGTTGGATTTCAAGACGTGGGCCCGGGGGTCGGATTTGAGCCAATTTTGGGTTTTGGGCTAATTTGATAGTTTTTCCTGTGGAATTCATTCCATTAGCGTATATTGATGGTATTGTACTGATTGTGAATAGATTTGGAGCATTTGGAGGTCGAGTCCTGAGGCAAGAGCATTGCGGGGTAGCGATTTGACCGGTTTGAAATAAGTAACGATTGTAAATCAAGTCCTGAGGGTATGAAACCCCGGATATTTCGTATCATTTTACTATTTTGAAATGACGCACATGCTAGGTAACGAGCGTGTGGGCGTGAACTGTTGGGGATTGTGTCTTGGTCCGTCCCGTAGTAACTGTGAAGTTGCATATTTTGTTGAAACTATATGATACTTATATGTTTTAGAAAGCGTTTCTGTAAATTGGGTTGAAAGCCATGTTTTGGGCCTTGTGCGAGTGCTGTTTGGACGCTTAGGGGCCTTTTATTACTATCCTCTCATTGTTTTCAATTGAAAATCTATACGCAGTCATGTTTATACTTGTTTACTGCATAACTCAGTTTTATGACTCTATTTTGATGCATATAAATGTTGTTTTGGGATGAATGCCCTGTTTTTACTAAAATGCCCAAGTGGATTGAGAGGTTTATGACTGAGTGAGGCCGAGGGCCTGATTTGTGAGGATAATTATGGGATCGGGCTACACGCCGCAGCATGTTCGATATAGGCCGAGGGCCTACGTGATTTATGCCATGATTTAGCTTGATATAACGCTTGGGCTGAAGGAGACCCTGCGTAGTCTGTACACACCCCTAGTGAGCGCATGTACCTACTGAGTGCGAGTACCGAGTGCTGAATGACTGGGAGGCATGCGTGATTGTGAGGTGTGCCCGAGCAGCATGAGGGATTGTGAGGTATGCCCGAGTGGCATGAGTGACTGTGAGGTATGCCCGAGAGGCATGAGTGACTGTGAGGTTTACCCGAGGGGCTGTATATGAGTGATGTTTTGCCCGATGGGCTGTTTATGATTTCATCATTTTTGCTCACCTTTGCATTGAGCCTTTGTTTGAAAAACCGTTGAATAATATCTTTAAATGATTTTTACTGGAATCGGGTTTTAACGAGATGATTTGATTCAAACACCGATTTTTAAAGCATGCCGTACTTTACTGAATTTTTGTGATATGAACTTGATATTCTTTATTGCTCGTCACTACTGCTCAGTCTTTATTTATTCTTGTTACTTACTGAGTTGGCGTACTTACGTTACTCCCTGTACCTTATGTGCAGATCCAGGTGTAGCTGGGCACGGTAGCGGTTGTTGATTATTCTGGTTGCAGATTTTCTCGGGGATAGCAAGGTAGCTGCTTGGCGATCGCAACCCCTGCTCTTCTCCCTCTTATCTTCCTTTAGTTGTATTTAGCTATTTTTCAGACTATGTTAGTCTTGATATTGTCAAACAAAGGGTAGTAGATGCTCATGACTAGTGACACCCCAATGTCACGCTTTTCTTTTCCGCACTTTTGTTTTGTTTTGATTTGAACTCCTTTACGAAGATTTCTATGCTAAATAGCCTTGAAATTATCCTTGAAATAAAAATATCGGTTGGTTTTGGAATGAGTCGGCTTGCCTAGTACCACGATAGGCGCCATCACGACAGGGGTTAGTTTAGGGGTCGTGACAGGGTTTTTGGTTCTTAATAAGCTAATGATAAGTCGATAATAGTAAAACAACACTATACAACAATATTTTAAGTACTACTAGAGCATAAATTCAAACACCTACAGTGATAGTTCTTTTAACTATTTACATTTGAAACTGTAGCATATAATATAAAGCAAAGTATTAAAATTGTAGCAATAATATAAGATAGAAAGAACAAGTTGCAGTACATGATAGAATCAAAAGAACAAGTTGCAGTACATGATAAATCAAAAGAACAAGCCAAAATAAAGGTTTCAAAGTACAATTATCACTTTGTTGAATCAATGATAAAGTATTCATTGTAAAAAATTAGAATCTTACGTTCATAAATATCTTCTCAAACTTTAGCCCATAGTCTTGCAATTTGAGTAGCTTTTTTTGACTTTTGTGATAGATTGTTTTGTAACTCTTCTGTTAGGCAAAAGTAGATACGTAGGGTTAGAGAATTTGAGTCTCTTAAGGAAAAGAAATTGGCCAATTCCTATTACTTTGGGCTTAGGCAATCTTTTAATATATAAGTAGTTTAAACAAAAAAAAAATATAATAATTAAAATGCAGAAAATATTTAAAATTATTTACAAAAAGATATGATACTTTATATAAATAGTTATTAAATTTTATATATAATTTATCGGTTTGGTTCGGTTTATTTTTTGATTTTTTATAATAGAACCAAAACCAAACCAAATATTATCGGTTTTTAAAATTTAAAATCAAAACAAATCCAAATCAAGAAAAATATCGGTTTACTTAATCGGTTTGGTTCGGTTTTCGGTTTGAATTAATTTTTTGTCAAACCATGAACAACCGTACTTATCCCATAGTTCCTTCCTCTCTTCTCTAGTAGTTAATGCATATACATAAGACAATTCAAATGTCATTTGAAGAGGAATGTAATGAACTTCACAGTTGATTACTTTAGCTACATACTCATAGGAATAACCTTGTAGTAATGTGATGACCCGGTAGGTCTTCAGTTTTAGCCCTAAATTCTGTATTTCAAAATCTCGATTAGCTCCGTTTAAACTTTTTCGATTTGCGTGCGCAATCTATGTCCCTTTTCAAAAAGGAGTTTTATAAGAAACTTGACACAAATGTGAAATCGTGCCTTAAAACTCATTTGAGTTGACTTTGGTCAACATTTTGTGTGACTGGACCCAAATCAGAATTTTGACAGTATCGGTGAGTCTGTATTGTCATTTGGGACTTGATCGTATGCTTGGAATTAAATTCGTAAGTCCCTAACTTGAATTCTCGCCATTTGTTGAAAACTATAAGTTTAAAGGTTTAATGAAATTCTAAGTTTGACCGGTAGTATGACTTTGTTGCTACCAGGTCCGGATTCTGGTTTCGGAAACTTGGCATAAGTTCATTACAGTATTTATGACTTGTCTACAAAATTTGGTGCAAAACAGAATTTATTTGGTATGATTCAGACGTCCGATTGTTAAAATAGAAGTTCATAAGTATCTTTGAAAACTTCATTCATTTTGGTGTCCGGTTTGTAGTTCTATGTGTTATATTGGTGTTTTGATCGCGCGAGCGAGTTCGTATAATATTTTTGGACTAGTGTGCATATTTGGTTTGGATCCCCGAGAGGTTGCAGATGTTTTAGAACTTAAGGAAATTGCTGGTTTAGCATATCCAACCTTAGTCCAAAGCCTTCATTGCATTCCGAAAATGCCCTACCTAATTTCAAACCGAGTGAGCTTACATTAATGGTGATTTACATGAGTGGCAATCCTATGGTACTTAAAGCAGTACTTGTGACATTCTTTAGAGAGAGATGAGCAAACCTTCCACAAATCTTTGAATTGATTACAACATTCTTAAGTGAGATGCAAACGGAGAGTAGAAGAGGAAGAGTTTGGGATCCACAATAACCTACATGAAAGAGCGAGCTTCCTTGATGGATTAAGTCAACTCTTGATGCTCAAGTGTCACATTAGAACTATTTGTGCATAAAAGTTCAATCCATTGCCTTGTTAATAATTCATAAGTATGTGGGTAATTGTTTGTCCCAATTGATGTGTGAATGATGCATTTTTGATTAGCTGGAATAGGTCTTAAACTGTGGAGGTGGGAATTACCTTATTTGCTTGAGGAAAATCAAAAGATTAATTTTGGGGGAGTTGATGAGTGGGGATTTTGACTACTTATTAGCAACTTTTTGCTTTCGTTTTAGTCGTAACGCGTTTATTTGTGTTTCCGAAAACTGATAAAATATGCTTAATTGCAGGAATGGTAGAAAATGAGTCTCAAAGATGAAATCCAACTCAAGAAGGAGTAATCTGAACCAAGGACAAAAACAGGCACAAGAGCTCTAAAGTGCGGACCGCAGATTGTCATCTGCGGCCGCAGATTAAGAAGCAAAGGCCATCAGAGACTTGTGAGAAGTGCGGCCGCAAAAGCAAAGCAAGACCAAAAGTTCACAGAACAGCATATGAAGATCAACGGAAGTGCGGACCGCACAATTATTGTGCGGTCCCAGAAGATCAGTTATGCGGTCACAATTCTATTTTTGTGGTCCACAGAAGAGCCATGTGCAGCCGCACTCCGAAATGTGCGGACCGCAGAAAGAGAAAGATGCGGTCGCGGTTCAGAATTGTGTGGCCGCAAGATTCCAATCCTGTAAAGCTGAAGCAAATTGCAAACCGCACATAGAGTTGTGCGGCCACAGAACCTCCGAAAGGGCAATTTTGTCCGAAAATTCCAGCACTGTATCAATAAAAGAGTTTCATTTTTTTAGGTCAATTTTTGTAAATTTTGACATCAGCAGCTGTTTACTTTGCTTCTTTTAGTAGTTTTAGCTATTTTGAGCTTTTTGAATATTAGTTTTATCATTTTAATCATTAATATGGGTTTAATTATCACTTCTTCTTTTTTATCTTCTAATTTAAGCATGAGTAGCTAGATTTTTATTAGGGTTGTGACCCAACCCTAGGGTGGGAACTTGATGGGTGTTTGATTTATTGCTTGTTTATTGTTGGGTGCTGATTATCTAGCCTTGTTGTTGCTTTTAATTGAATATTTAATGGTTGCAAATATTATTTCATGCCTAATTGACTTGGTCTCTACTTGAGAAAGAGAGACTTAATCTAGGAAAACTTGACTAGCAAGTAATTGGTTCAATCGATAGATTGATAAACCCAATTAAAGGGTTGAATCTAGAGATAGTAAAACCCGACTTGAGCTTATTATTAACTGCTTTGTTCAATACCCATTTGTACTTGAGAAAGCCAAATTGGGTAAAATCACTCTCTGACCGAGAGGTAATGAGTCAGTACTTGAGTGTTGATAGCTATAATACACCCCGACCAATAAAAAAAGCTTTAAGGCTTACAAACCATTAAGCGAACACCTAGGTGAAGGTCATAGCCCTAGGCCTTTTCTATCATTTGATAAAAAACCAAAAATAATTTCCTAGTTTAAATTCTTAGTTTGTAATCTTAGTTTAAATTAGACCTAGAAACAACAAAATTTTGTGGAAGTGCAATTTGAAATAATTCAAGCTCATGCAAACTATAATATATATCCCTATGACCCATTCATAGTTATTTGTTGAAAATCGACCCCGACTCCTTATTGGGTATAACTATTGCATCGACCATTTTCATATCCTCAAATAGAGGGGCAGGGAGCTATGAATGGGTCTTAGGGATATATATTATAGTGTATGAGCTTGAATTATCTCAAATTGCACTTCCACAAACTTGGGTTGTTTCTAGGTCTAATTTAAATGAAGAATTTAAACTAGGAAATTGTTTTTGGTTATTTTTCAAATAATAGAAAAGGCCTAGGGCTATGACCTTTACCTAGGTGCTCGTTTAATGGGTTGTAAGCCTTAAATCATATTTTATTGTTCGGGGTGTATTATAGCTATCAACACTCAAGTACTCACTCAATACCTCTTGGTCAGAGAGTGATTTTGCCCAATTTGGCTTTCTCAAGTCCAAATGGGTATTGAACAAAGCAGTTGATAACAAGCTCAAGTCGGGTTTTACTATCTCTAGATTCAAACCTTTAATTGGGTTTATCAATCTCTCGATTGACCCAATTCCTTGCTAGCCAAGTTTTACTAAACTAAGTACATCTTTCTTAAGTAGAGACCAAGTCAATTAGGCATACAATAATATTTGCAATCATTAAATCTTCAATTAAAAGCAAGAACAAGGCTAGATAATCAACACCCAACCATAAACAAGCAATAAAGCAAACACCCATCAAGTTCACACACTAGGGTTGGGTCACAACCCTAGCGGAAATCTAGCTACTCATGCTTAAATTAGAAAATAAAGAAGAAGAAGTGATAATTAAACCCATATTGATGATTAAAATAATAAAACTAATATTCAAAAAGCTCAAAATAGCTAAAACTACTAAAACAACCAAATTAAATGGCCGCTGATGTCAAAAGTTACAAACATTGACCTAATAAAAAAATGAAACACTTCTATTTATACAGTGCTGGAATATTCGGACAAAATTGCCCTTTCGGAGATTCTGCGACCGCACAATTCCATGTGCGGTCCGCACTTTGCTTCAGCTTGACAGGATTGGAATGTTGCGGCCGCATAATTCTGAACCGCGGCCGTATCTCTCTCTTTCTGCGGTCCGCACATTTCGTAGTGTGACCGCACATGGCTCTTCTGCGGACCGCACAAATACAACTGCGACCGCATAACTGATCTTCTACCGCCGCACTTCCGTTGATCTTCATATGCATGTTTTCTGAACTTTTGGTCTTGCTTTGCTTCTGCGGCCGCACTTCTCACATGTCTCTGATGGCCTTTGTTTTACAATCTTCGGTCCGCACTTTAGAGCTCCTGTGCCGATGTTTGTCCGTGGTTCATATTACTCCTTCTTGAATTGGATTTCATCTTTGAGGCTCATTTTCTACCATTCCTGCAATTAAGAATATTTCATCAGTTTCTGGGAACACAAATAAACGCTTTTGGACTAAAACGAAAGTAAAAAGATGCTAATAAGTAGTCAAAATCCCCACTCATCAACTCTCCCAAACTTAAGCTTTTGCTTGTCCTCAAGAAAATAAGGTAATTCCCACCTCCACATTTTAAGAGCTATTCCATCTAATCAAAAATGCATCAATCACATATCAATAGGGACAAACAATTACCCACACACTTATGAATTATTAACAAGGCAATGGATTGAAATTTTAAGCACAAATAGTTTTAATGTGACACTTGAGCATCAAGAGTTGACTTAATTCATCAAGGAAGCTCGCTCTTTCGTGTAGGTTATTGTGGATCCCAAACTCCTCCTCTTCAACTCTTCGTTTGCATCTCACTTAAGAATGTAGTACTCAATTCAAAGATTTGTGGAAAGTTTGCTCATCTCTCTCAAAAGAGTGTCACAAGTTCTGCTTTAAGTACCATACGCTTGCCCCTCATGTAAATCACCATTAATGTAAGATCACTCGGTTTGAAATCACGTAGGGCTTTTTCGAAATGCAATGAAGGCTTTTTTACTAAGGTTGGATATGCTCTGATAGAACGAGTTCATATTTCCTTAAACACTCTATTTTCTCTTATCGGCTCATGCTTTGCCAAATTTTTGAGGCATTTTCTTTTCCATTGAGGGGTTAGAGAGCTTTGCCTCACTCTTTCTTGGTCATGATATTTATTTACTCCTCTGTTTTCTCGAATGGGTTGACTAGGGATAACAATATTGGTGGGCCATGGAAAATTTCAAGCGGGTCAAGGAGAGCCTACAATCACTTCTCAAGCCAAGAAAAACTTAAACTTTTGCCTAGAAACACATTTGGAGTAAGTTCTAGACCATTTGCACGGGTACTTGGACTTGCAACAAAATTATCTCACCTCTAACGCAGTTGGATTTTTAAAGAAAAATAGAGTCGAGGGCCCACAACGATCATATTCAAGATTGAAAATCACTATGGCTCGACTAAACCACTCGATGATTGCCTAAATCAACACAAGAGTCACAAGGTCACTAACTAGAGCTATTTCCTTTTCAAAAACCTTATTTTTAACCATAAGCACATAGTTAAGTGTGTTGGTACCAAGTGAAACATGTTTGACTCTTCCAGTTTTGCTCAATTAGGTCTTTTTATTCATTACTACTACTATTCTTGAATAAACACCAAAAACTGACTCAATCCCTTAAGAAGGTTGTCATGCCATCCGTCATTGGGAAGAATCATCCGATTCACACAAAAACATTGACTAATAAGAAAACAAAATAAAGAAGCTACAAGGCAAGCTACTAAAAGCATAAATAAATATACATAATGATAGGAAAAGAGAGAATATATACATTAATAGAGAGAGAGAAGAATATATACATAATAAAAAGAAAAAGGGAAATGCTATCAGTTATTACAAACCAAATGTCAAATTATCCAACTATCAAATAGACTCCACCCCCCACCCTCCTCCCCCCCCCAAATAAAAATAAGCATTGTCCCCAATGCTTAACAAAATAAGAATAAGGAAAGGTAAGAATAAAGAGGATTCCCTATGTGTCCTTGGACATCTCTGTGTCCATAGCAGCGTCACCACCCTCAGCCTCTTCTAAATGGATCTCATTATCCTCTGCTCTAGGAGTAGTTGCGTTGGTGAACATCTGTCGCACAGCCTTAGGAGTGTCGGCAACCAGGTATGGCTCCTCAAACTGGCCAGCTGGTGCTCTTGGTGCGGCTGGATCTACGGGTGTTGCTGGATCTGATGATGCTGGTGGGTCTGACCCTACGAGCAAATGGAATGGAAGCTCCCCAGCTGCTGCTATCTTGGTCGCCTCTCTCCTCGACCTGTAAACTAATTTATTGGATGCCTGGTATTTTCTCGTTTTCTTTACCTGCTTCCCCAGCTCCTCAATCACTGATCCATGTGCCACCAAGGTGTTCATGATAGTGGTTTGGTTTTCTAAGATCTTCTTCAATGTGCTTTCCACTGTTGGAGGAATATGGGGTGTCAGGGTGGATGACTGTACTAAAATAACACTGGATAAGCCAGACAGCTTTACAGTAGCTGTCTGTATCCAGTTGTTGAGGCTCGCTAGTGTTTGGGAGACTCACAGCACAAATACTGGATGAGTGGGCATAGGCACTGGCCTCAAAGTCGAGGTGGAGGGAACTGATGCTGAAGGCCACGGAGAAGAGGGTGGAGGCATTGTAGTTGCACTAGTAGAAGGCACTGCTGTAGTAGGAGGCATGTCTGCTAACTCTGCCACTACCACAGAAGGCTCATCAGACTGGCCCACAGTAGTAGTCGGTTGATCCTTATTCTTCGGGTTCCTCGGGTCCTTCAGAGAGTACCAAGTGAACGACGTCTTTGTCCGAACCTTTGTGTCAAAACTCTTTGGCTCCACCCCCGCATCCGTAAGGTACTCCGTGATAGTGTTGGGATAGGGGTAGGAGTTGTCACTTTGCCTTCCAATCAAAGACATATTGGCTGACATCACGGCACCCACATTGATTGGGTACCCGACCATGATAGAGGCGACTAGCACTGCTCGCGGGATTGGTAGATTTGTTTCTTTCTGGCATGAATCTATTCTTCTGCACATAAACTCCTGCCATCCCCTTGCCTCAAAATTCAGGGTATTCCGCTGAATAGGAACCCCTGTTGTGCTCCATGGTGGTAGTGGTCCCGGAGGTTCCAGAATCTCAGCTAGCCATGAGCGAGTTATATCGCCCATAACCAGCTTTTCCATGTATTGCACCAACTGCCTCAGCACTGCTGGGTTGTATTTCTCAAGGTCTTTCAACAAGAACTGACGCTCAAGAATGAGCGATCTCGACGGCCACCACTCTCGAAACCTATTGAATGCAGTTAGACTGACGGACCTATCTTCCCAGATTTCTTTCTTCTTCGACCTCTCAAGGCCGACAACTCTGGTATCGCCCCCTCAGTTATCATCCAGGATATCATCCATATCCACTGTAGTAGCTGGTGCATCGGGGGTATGTGTAGTTGAAGGCTCCGAAGCCTGACTGTTCCCTTCCGACCCCTCAAAAGTACTCTCAGAAGACGTAGGCTCATTTCTCAGTTGTTATCTATCCTGAGGCCCGCTATGGCTGTGGTTTCATAGCAAGATGCTCTTGCACTGAATTTCCCTCCGATGCTTCCCTAGACGGGGCATATGAACTTGATTCGGAGGGCTCCGGCTTTCAACCTCATCCTGCTGAGGTTTTCTTACTGATTACTTTTTAGAGGGAGAGGGATAAAGTGCTTTTGCCTCTACCTCTGGAAGGTTCACCCCTCCCCTTTGATGTATCACCACGACCATGTGATCTAACCATATTCTGCATAAAATAGTAGTAAGAGTCAGTTCTAGTTCAAGTGCAGATAAGCAAAAAATTTGCAGAACAAAACAAGTTGCAGGGTGTGGAAGTGCGGTCCGCACAATAACAAGTGCGGCCGCAGGTCTGGTTGTGCGGACCGCACAATTTGAAAGTGCGGTCGTAGAGATAAAACTGCGGTCCGCACAATTCTTTTAGTTTTACCGTACATATGAAGTGCAAACCACACAGTTTTGAGTACAGCCACATAGTGAAATCCTTAAAACTGGCATCTCTCTGAAGAAAGAGAATGCCCCGATCTGCGGCCACACACAGTTTTCTACGGCCGCGACTGAATTTCTGCGGATCACACAATTTCAAGTGCAGTCCACACTTTTGCCTAACCAAATACACTAAGCATGCAATTCTGCAGACTGCACAATTCCTTGTGCGACCACACATTTCAAAATCAAATCGGGCACAATCCTTTAGGGTTTCAAGTTTTATGCGCAAATTGGACATGGTAGAAGCAATTAAACATGATAAACAAATTACCCATTCCCCAAATAGCAACTAGGAGTTTACCTAACACAAATTACACCCCATATAGACATGAAAATGACAAATGGTCTAAAATAACTAATAAATTATAAATTAACTAAGAAAATTGAAAAATTATAGAAATGATTTGAATATACCAGTGATGAAGTGGTGTTAAGGAATGATCTAAGATGCTCAATTAAGTGGCAGATGATTGGCTTAGTAGTGTGCAAGATTTTAGCCTTTATGATACTTTCTCAAAGGGTGGAAAGTCTCAACAGTAGCCTTAGGGCTACTATTTATACTATGCGGGCTTTGCTAAGGGTTCAAGAGTCGAGTGCGGCTGCAAAATTCGTTCTGCGGTCCGCAATCTGTTACCTTTTCTTCAAACTCCCTCTGTTGATCTGCGGTCCACAGATTTTGGTGTGCGGCCGCAGTTTTTGGTGCGGACCGTAGATTTCCTTGTACGGCTGCACATTGGACAATTCTCTGACAAACAAACTTCAGAGAGTTTGCAATTTTGCCATTTCAACTTTTACGGTCCGCACAAGAATTTTACGGCCGCAGTTGTCTTTTTGCTGCAACACCATAAATTGTGTGGTCCATACTTTTTTTCTTACTTAGCCAAATTTCTGAGCCCAGTTCTTGTAAAGAACACACATTTCTGCAACACACTTCAAATCTAGTTATCACAAACTAAGACCTATCTAAGCAAAGAAAAAAAAATGAAATATGGGTTGCCTCCCAAGAAACGCCTGATTTAACATTGCGACACGATGCAGATTGCCCTCACTTCAAATGAATTACTGCCACCACGTGGTCATCATTAGCTTTTCCCAAGTAATGATTCACCCGATGTCCACTGACAACATAATACCTCATCATTTTTGTTCTTAAAGTCCAATGCATCAAAATGTGTCACACCCACAATTTCAAAGGGACCACTCCATTTAGATTTCAACTTTCCGGGAAACATCTTCAATCGTGAGTTGAACAACAAAACAAGATCACCCACCTTGAATTCCATATTTCAGATGTATTTGTGATGAAGGTACTTCATTCTTTCTTTGTACAAGGATGAACTTGCATATGCATGGTAACAGAATTCATCTAATTCATTCAACTGTGCAACCCGCAAGGTAACAGCTTCATCCCAATCAAGATTTAACTTCTTTAAAGCCCACATGGCCTAGTGCTCAAGTTCCACATGAAGATGACAAGCTTTTTCAAACACCAACCATTATGGAGACATCCCTATAGGAGTTTTGAAAGCAGTCTAATAAGCCCATAGTGCATCGTCAAGCTTCTTTCACCAATCCGTCCGGTTAACATTCACTATTTTGTACAAAATACTCTTTATCTCCCGGTTAGAAACTTCCACTTGACCATTTGCTTGAGGGTGATAGGAAGTCATAACTTAATGAGTGACACCATACTTGCTAAGCAAGATGTCAAAAGCTTTGTTGCAAAAATACGACCCACTATCGCTTATGATAGTCCGCGGAGTACCAAATCTTGTGAAGATGTTCTTCTTCAAAAATGCCACCACACTTCTTGCTTCATTGTTGGGTAAAACAACAGCCTCAATCTATTTAGACACATAATCAACCGCGACCACGATGTAGGTGTTTCCACAAGAACTCACAAAAAGTCCCATGAAGTCAATACCCCACACATCGAAAATATCAATCTCCAAAATGGTGGTGAGGGGCATTTCATTTTTTTTGAGATTCCACCGTCCTTTTGACATTCATCACAACGCTTGACTTGATCACTTGCATCCTTGTAAAGAGTGGGCCAATAGAAACCGCAACTTAGCACTTTGGCTGCCGTTCTTGCTCCACCATGGTGACCCTCATACGGCGAAGAATGAAAAATCCCAAGAATTTCAACTTGTTCCTCTCCGGTATGCATCTTCTAATCACTCCATCCATACAAATTTGAAAAAGATACGGTTCATCCCAATAAAAATCTTGACAATCCCGTTTGAGCTTCTTCCTTTGGTTTGAAGAGAACTGATCCGGAATGATACCACTCACAAGAAAATTTTCTATATCCGCAAACTATGGCATCTATTTCATTGAAATGGCTAAGAGTTTCTCATCGGAGAAGGAGTCATTGATTTCAAGTCTATCATGCGGCCTCCCCTCCTCCTCCAAATGAGACAAGTGGCCCGCCACTTGGTTTTCACTTCCTTTTCGGTCTTGGATTTCTATGTCAAATTCTTGCAAAAAAAGCACCCATCTCATCAACGGGCTTTGGAATCTTTCTTGCTCATAAGGTAACAAAGTGGCACATGATCCGAGTGAACAATCACTTTTGCACCCATCAAGTATAAGCAGAACTTCTCAATAGCAAACACAATGGCAAGGAGCTCTGTTTTGGTCACAATATAATTGACTTGGGCATCATTCATTGTCTTACTAGCATAGTAGACTGGATGAAAGATTTTGTTGATACGTTGCCCCAAAACTGATCCAACCACCACATCACTAGCATCACATATGAGCTCAAAAGGAATGCTCCAATTCGAGGCAGTGATAATGGGAGTAGTGGTCAACTTGAACTTGAGAAATTCAAATGCTCTCATGCAATCATCATTGAAGTGAAATTTAGAATCTTTCTCCAAAATCTTGCACAAAGGTTTCACCACCTTGGAAAAATCCTTTATGAAACGCCGGTAGAACCCCGCGTGACCCAAGAAACTTCTCACGCCCTTCACAGATGCTGGAGGTGGAAGTTTAGAAATCAACTCTATTTTTGCTTTGTCAACCTCTATTACCTTATTTAAAATGTTTTGGCCAAGGACAATACCTTCCTCAACCATGAAATAGCATTTTCTCCCAATTCAACACCAAGTTCGTTTCTTCACACCTTGCCAAAACCTTATCCAAATTTGCCAAGCAATCATTAAAAGAATCCCCGACTACCGAAAAGTCATCTATGAAGACTTCAAGGTAGTCCTCTACCATATTCGGAAAGATCGCCATCATACACTATTGAAAAGTTTCCAGTGCATTGCATAAGCCAAATGGCATCCGCTTGAAAGCGAAAGTGCCATAGGGACAAATGAAGGTTGTTTTCTCTTGATCTTCTGGGGCAATAAGGATTTGATTGTAGCCCGAATATCCATCTAGAAAGCAATTGAATGCCTGACCGTCTAACCTATTAAGAATTTGGTCAAGAAAGGGTAGTGGAAAATGGTCTTTCCTTGTGACTTTGTTTAGCTTTCGATAGTCCATACACACTCTCCACCCGGTCACCGTTCGTGTCGGAATCAACCCATTCTTATCATTGGTGACCATAGTTATGCCCTCTTCTTTGGAACACATTGCACCGGAGAAGTCCATGAACTGTCGGAAATGGGGTAGACAACCCCGACATCTAACCACTTTATGATCTCCTTTTTGACTACGTCTTACATGGCTTCGTTGAGTCTCCTTTGATTCAATGGAGGGTTTGGCATATTCCTCCAAGTTAATCTTGTGCATGAAAAATACATGGCTTATTCCCCGAATATCCGCCAAAGTCCACCCAATAGCTTTCTTCCTCTTGTGGAGCACCGCTAATGTAGAGTCAACTTGCACGTTAGTCAAACAAGAGGAAATAATTACCGGTAAAGTAGAGAAAGGGCCAAGGAATTCATACCTAAGATGTGGAGGCAATGTCTTCAACTCCAAGATAGGAGGCTCTTCAATTGATGACTTTATAGGAGGAGTTTTCCTATTTTCGAGATCCAAGGAAAGTTTCTGAGGTGCATAATTGTATGACCCCATCCCTTGCAAAGCATTTACACATTCCATGAAGCCATCCATTTCATCATCATCAAAATTTAGCAAAACGGCCTCCAACATGTCACCCACATTAATCGTGGCACTTGTATCATCAATAATCACATCGGTAACCAAGTACACGAATGAACACACTTCATTGCTATTCGGTTTCCTCATAGATTTGCACACGTGGAACAGCACCTTTTGATCACCCACCCGAAAAGTGAGTTCACCAGCTTCAACATCAACAAGAGCCTTTCCCGCAGCAAGGAAAGGTCTATCAAGAATAATCGACACCTCATAGTCCACTTCATAATCAAGAATCACAAAATCCGCCGGGAGAATGAACTTGTCAACCCGAACCAATACATCCTCAATCACCCCAACGGTCTCTTCATTGTACGGTCGGCCATTTGTAATCTCATAGATGTGGGTCTTGATTGCCTAATTCCCAATGTTTTGAAAACCGAATATGGAAACAAGTTGATACTCGCCCCAAGGAAATAGAGAGCTTTTGCAAATTCGGCACTTCTAATGGTACAAGGAATTGTGAAAGCAACATGATCTTCCAACTTTAGACCCGTCGAATTCAAAATTGCACTCATTGGTGAGTGACTTTGACAGTTTCAAAATTCATCAATCTATTCTTTGTCACCAAGTCTTTTATAAACTTAGGATATACGGGCATTTTCTCCAAAGCTTCAACTAATGGCACATTTATAGAGAGACTCTTTATCATATCAATGAACCACTTGAATTGATTCTCGCCATTTTTCTTGGCAAGCCTTCGAGGATAGGGAGGAGGTGGCTTAGGCAATGGTGCCTTAGCCTTTTGCACTACCATTTCCGGTATGTCAATCACATGATCCCTTAACGGGTTCACATCCTCTTGAGTCTCTTCCACCGTGTCATCAATATTAATCCGCACTTTATCATTTGCTTGCACCACATTGTTCGGGATCTCCTCTTCTTCTACCACTTGCTCATCATCCACGAGTTGCCTTTAGCTTAGGGTAGGTACATTCCCACCTTTTCCACTTCTTGTAGTAACGGCCATGGCATTCCCTGTAGTGTTCCCACCCTTCGGGTTTACTACTATATTATTTGGTAGTGCCCCTTTAGGACGAGAATTTAAAGTTTGAGAGATTTGACCCATTTGTACTTCTAAGTTACGGATTGATGTGTTGTGTGAAGCAAGTTGGTCATCAGAATCTGCATTCTTCTCCATCAATTGCTTGAATATGTTCTCAATACGACCCATTTCATTGTTGGAAGAACTAGGACCATAAGAAGGATAAAGAGGTGGGTTGCTCGGTTGTTCGTACATTGGGGACCTTTGAAAACCCGACCCCCGATTTCCTCGGTTGTTGTTCCACCCTCCTTGGTTGTTGCCTCCCCAATTTCCTTGATTATTATTGTTTTGCCAATTCCCTTGGTTATTGCTTCCACTCAAATTGCCTCGATTGTTTCCACTATTCCAATTGCCTTGATTATTCGAAGGTCTCCATTGTTGTTGACTAGGGCCTTGGTAGTTGTTTATTTACCATTGAAATTGTTTCACATATTGGACCTCTTCATCTTGATCATTGTAAGAATCTCCTTGATCAAACCCACTATCATCTTGCATAAAATTGTACATTCTTTGTTGCACATGTGGACTTCTTGGTATTCTCTTGTTTATCATCATATTGACTCCCTCCATAGCATTGACTTGCCTCGGGTTTTGCACTTTTTGAAGTTGAGCATTTGCCAGTTGGTTCATGATGGTTGTCCGCTCGGCTATTGCTTGCCCATGGTCATGTAACTCTTTATGAAGAAGAATCACATTTGGATCACCTTGTGGGACATTGGCTCTATATTGCCATGCCAATGAAGTATCCTCAATTTCATACAAAATATCACATGCCTCCACATAAGGCGTAGTCATGAAGTTCCCACCGGCAAGTTGATTCACTACACATTGGTTGGTGTTGTTGATCCCCGGATAGAAAGTTTGTTGAATCATGTTCTCCGTCAAATCATTGTTGGGGAACTCTTTCACCATTATCCTATATCTTTCCCATATCTTTTGTAGTGGTTCATTAGGCTCTTGCTTGAATGCTAGAATTTCATCCCGAAGAATGGCCATGTGTCCGGGAGAGAATTACTTTGAAATAAATTTCTCCGCTAGTTCATCCCAAGTATGAATGGAATGATTTGGAAAACGTTCCAACCAATCTAAGGCTTTCCCCCATAGAGAGAAGGGAAAAAGCCTTAGCCTCAAAGTGTCCTTGGAGACATTTGTTTGTTTTCTCCCCCAACACGTATCAACGACCCCCTTCAAATGTTTATATGCATTTTGACCCGGTGCACCGGTGAAGAACCCTCATTTCTCGAGAAAAGTGAGCATCACATTTATTATTTGAAAGTTTTCCACCCTAATACGAGGTGGGACTATAGCACTTTCATACTCTTCATTCGGCAACACCCGGTGTGGAGCCGCTCGTGGTAGAGATGGGGGTGGAATATGCAGATTGTCTTAAGGCGGTCGGCCTCATCTATTGGCTTGAGGTTCAAGATGGACCTTATCCATTGCATCATCATCAACATCCACATCCCCCACGGCTATGTTTCCGAACTCGTTGTTTGCCATGATTGCACCTATAATACTCACACGTTAGTAACAAGGAAGGAAAAAAAGATATTCCAAAAACACACCTAAATATATAGCTAACACCATTTTTAGCTCTTGGGCAACGACGCCAAAAATTGGTCTCGTCCAATTTCACTCTTCTATTTGAATATATGAAAACGGTCGATGCAATAATAGTACCCAACAAGGAGTCGGGGTTGATTTTCCACAGGGAGCTATGAATGGGTCTTAGGGATATATATTATAGTGTATGAGCTTGAATTATCTCAAATTGCAGTTCCACAAACTTGGGTTGTTTCTAGGTCTAATTTAAACTAAGATTACAAACTAAGAATTTAAACTAGGAAATTGTTTTTGGTTGTTTTCAAATGATAGAAAAGACCTAGAGTTATGACCTTCACCTAGGTGTTCGCTTAATGGGTTGTAAGCCTTAAAACTTGTTTTATTGGTCGGGGTGTATTATAACTATCAACACTCAAGTACTCACTCAATACCTCTCGGTCAGAGAGTGATTTTGTCCAATTTGGCTTTCTCAAGTCCAAATGGGTATTGAACAAAGCAGTTGATAATAAGCTCAAGTCAGGTTTTACTATCTCTAGATTCAACCCTTTAATTGGGTTTATCAATCTCTCGATTGACCCAATTCCTCGCTAGCCATGTTTTTCTAGTCTAAGTATCTCTTTCTCAAGTAGAGACAAAGTCAATTAGGCATAAAATAATGTTTGCAACCATTAAATATTCAATTAAAAGTAAGAACAAGGCTAGATAATCAGCACCCAACCATAAACAAGCAATAAATCACACACCCATAAAAATCTAGCTACTCATACTTAAATTAGAAGATAAAGAAGAAGTGATAATTAAACCCATATTAATGCTTAAAATGATAAAACTAATATTCAAAAAGCTCAAAATAGCTAAAACTACTAAAATAAGCAAAGTAAACGGCTGCTGATGTCAAAAGTTACAAAAATTGACCTAAAACAATGAAACACTTTTATTTATACAGTGCTGGAATGTTCGACCACAATTACCCTTTTGGAGGTTCTGCGGCCGCACAATTCTATGTGCGGTCTGCACTTTGCTTCAGCTCGACAGGATTGGAATCTTGCGACCGCACAATTTTGAACCGCGACTGCATCTCTCTCTTTTTGCAGTCCACATATTTCGGAGTGCGACCGCACATGGCTCTTCTACGGACAGCATAAATACAACTGCGACCGCATAACTGATCTTCTGTGGCCGCACAATAATTGTGCAGTCCGCACTTCCGTTGATCCTCATATGCATGTTCTCTAAACTTTGGTTTTGCTTTGCTTCTTCGGCCGCACATTTCATGTGCGGACCACACTTCTCACAGGTCTCTGATGGCCTTTGCTTCATAATCTGCGGCCGCAGATGAGAATCTGCGGTCTGCACTTTTTGTCCTTGGTTCAGATTACTCCTTCTTGAGTTGGATTTCATTTTTGTGACTCATTTTTTACCATTCCTGCAAGTAAGCATATTTCATCAGTGTTTAGGAACACAAATAAATGCTTTTAGACTAAAACGAAAGCAAAAAGGTGCTAATAAGTAGTCAAAATCCCCACTCATCAGCCATCCTCCCATTCCATTTGAGTCCCCGCTCAGGCATCTCACAGTGCTTCAGGGAGTCGTGGTCCTTATCTGCCTTATTTTGGTATCCAACCAACAATTCACCATATACTCCTATCCGTGCGACTTCGATTCAGAGCTATCACCGTGGTTGTCCGGCCCGTTCAGGTCTGCTTCAGTTTCAGCAGCCATAACAACAAGATGGGTGTTTTGAGTATGGCGGTATTGGGCACATCAGGAGGTCCTGTTTGGGATTATTGGGTGGCATGCCACAATAGAGTTCTCGTGCCATGGTACCCACACTGGTTTCTCCATCGCCCGCTCAGCCATCCAGGAGCAGGGGTCAGGCAACTAGAGGTAGGGGTCAAGCCGTTAGAGGTGGAGGCCAGCCAGCTAGAGCCCATCCCAGAGACATAGTTCAGAGTGGTGGAGCCCAGCCCTAATTTTATGCTTTCCCATCTTGGCCTGAGGCTGAGTCATTTGACGTTGTTATCACATGTATTGTTCTAGTTTTCCATAGAGAAGCTTCAGTTCTATTTGACCCGAGCTCTACTTATTCCTATGTGTCATCCTATTTTGCTTCATATCTGGCTGTGCCTCGTGATTCTTTGCGTGCTTCTGTGTATATGTCCACACTTGTGGGAGATTCTATTGTTGTAGGTCGTGTCTATCGCTTGTATGTGGTTACTATTGGGAGTCTTGAGACTAGCGTAGATCTCCTACTTCTTGATATGGTAGATTTTGATGTCATCTTGGGTATGGATTGGATGTCATCTTATCATGCTATATTGGATTGTCATGCCAAGGCGGTGACCTTAGCCATGCTGGGGTTGCCTCGATTAGAGTGAAGGGGGACTCCTGGCTATTCCACCAGCAAGGTTATCTCTTTTGTAAAGACTCGACGTATGGTCGAGAAGGGGTGTCTAGCTTATTTGGCTTATATTCGCGATTCTAGTGCGGAGGTTCCTTCCATGGATTCAGTACCAGTTGTTCATGAGTTCTTAGAGGTGTTTCCTGCAGATTTGCTGGGGATGCCACATGACAGAGAAATTGACTTCTGTGTTGATTTAGCTTTAGGCACTTAGCCCATTTCTATTCCACCATACCGTATGTCCCCGCTAGAGTTGAAGGTATTGAAGGAGCAGTTGCAAGATTTGCTTGATAAGGGCTTCATTAGGCCTAGTGCCTCACCCCTGAGGTGCGCCCGTGTTGTTCGTGAAGAAGAAAGGTGGATCAATGAGGATGTGTATAGGCTATCAGCAGTTAAACAAGGTCACTATCAAGAACAAGTATTCCTTGCCAAAGATTGATGACTTATTTGACTAGCTTCAGGGTGCCAAAGTGTTTTCGAAGATTGATTTGAGGTATAGATACCATCAGTTGAATATTAGGGCACCTGATGTCCCTAAGATGGCTTTTCGGACTCGGTATGAGCATTATGAGTTCCTAGTGATGTTATTTAGGTTGACTAATCCCCCGACATCATTTATGGATTTGATGAATTGGGTGTTCAAGCCCTATTTGGATTCTGTTGTGATTGTATTCATTGATGATATTTTGATCTACTCCCGTAGTCGAGAAGCGCATGACCATCATCTTCGAATTGTACTTCATACTTTGAGGGATAGTCACTTATATGCCAAGTTTTCAAAGTGTGAGTTTTGGTTAGACTCAATCGCCTTTTTGGGGCACGTTGTGTCAGCAGATGGCATAAATGTGGATCCTAAGAAGATCGAGGCAGTTTAGAACTGGCCTAGACTTACTTCAGCTACAGAGATTCGGAGTTTCTTGGGTTTGGCGGGTTATTATCCCCGGTTCGTGGAGGGGTTTTCATCTATAGCAGCCCCATTGACCATATTGACCTTGAAGGGCACCCTATTCAGATGGTTGGATGAGTGTGAGCTGAGATTTTAGAAGCTCAAGACTGATTTGACTACAACACTAGTGTTGGCATTGCCCACAGGTTCAGGATCTTACACATTGTATTGTCATGCATCTCATATTGGGCTCAGTATAGTATTGATACAGGGTGATAGGGTGATTGCATACGCGTCGCGGCTGTTGAAGGTTCATGAGAAGAATTACCCTGTTTATGACTTAGAATTGGAATCCATTATTCATGCACTGAAAATTTGGAGGCACTATCTTTACTGCATGTCGTGCCAGGTTTTCACGGATCATCGGAGTCTACAGTACATGTTCAAGCAAAATGATCTCAACATGAGTTAGAGTAGGTGGTTGGAACTATTGAAAGACTATGATATCACCATTTTGTATCATCCCGGGAAGGCCAATGTGGTGGCTGATGCCTTGAGTAGAAGAGCTGTGAGTATGGGTAGCCTTGTGTATATTCCAGTTGATGAGAAGCCGCTTGCTGTAGATGTTCAGTCTTTTTCCAGTCAGTTCATATGGTTAGATGTTTCAGATCCCAGTTCTAGATTGCACAGTCACTGGGTCTTCCTTGTATGAGCGCATCAGGGAGCGTCAGTATGATGATGCTCATTTGCTTGTCCTTAAGGAGCGCATCATGGTGGTGCATCAGGGAGCGCATCACGGTGGTGCCAAGCAGGTTACTGTTGGAGATGATGGGATTTTCCTATTTGTGTGCCCATTATGTATGGGCTTCCTGAGTTGATTCTTGAGGAAGCACACAGTTCCCGGTATTCTATTCATCCGGCGCCGCTAAGATGTATCAGGACTTGCAGCAACATTATTGGTGGAAGAGGATGAAGAAGGATATAGTTGCATATGTAGCTTGGTGTCTAAATTGTCAGTAATTAAGTATGAGCATCAGAGGCCTGGTGGTTTGCTTCAGAGGTTATAGATTCCTGAGTGGACGTTGGAGCATATTACTGTGAATTTTGTTGTTGGACTCCCACAGACTCAGAAGAATTTTGACGTGGTATGTGTCATTGTGGATAGGTTAACTAAGTCAGTACATTTCATTCCAGTGGCAGTTACCTATTCTTCAGAGCGGTTAGCTGAGATCTACATCCGTGAGATCGTCCGTTTTCATAGTGTTCCTGTGTCTATAATTTCTTATCGAAATACGCAGTTCACCTCGCACTTCTAAAGGGATATACATCGTGAGTTGGGCACATAGGTTATGTTGAGCACAACATTTCATCCCCAGACGGACGGACAGTCCAAGCGCGCTATTCAGATATTGGAGGATATGCTTCGCGCTTGTGTTATGGATTTCTGGGGTTACTGGGATCAGTTCTTGTCACTTGCGGAGTTTGCTTACAATAACTGCTACAACTCGACATTCAGATTCTCCCTATGAGGCATTATACGGGAGGCAGTTCCGTTCTCCAGTTGGATGGTTTGAGCCGGGGAGGCTCGGTTATTGGGTACAGATTTGGTACATGATGCCTTGGATAAGGTCAAGATTATTCAGGATCGTCTAGGCAGAAAAGTTATGCCAACCGTAGAGTTCATGATGTTGCATTCATGTTTGGAGAGAGGGTATTGCTCCAGTTTTCACCTATGAAGGGTGTGGTGAGGTTCGGAAAGAAGGGCAATTTGAGGCATAGGTATATGAGACCCTTTGAGATTCTTGAGAGAGTGGGCGAGGTGGCATACAAGCTCGCATTGCCACCTAGTTTATCAGTAGTCCATCCGGTGTTCCATGTGTCCATGCTCCGGAAGTATCACGGTGATCCGTCCCATGTGTTAGATTTCAGCTCGGTGCAATTGGACAAGGATTTGACTTATGATGAGGAGACGGTGGCTATTCTAGCCCGGCGGGTTCGACAGTTAATGTCTAAGAGGTATCCTTCAGTTCGAGTGCAGTAGAGAGGTCAATCGATCGAGGCAGCCAAGTGGGAGGCCGAGTCAAACATGCAGAGTAGATATCCACACCTTTTCACTAGTCTAGGTACTTGTTTATGTCCGTTCGAGGATGAACGTTTGTTTTAGAGGTGGAGAATGTGATGACCCGGTAGGTCATCTTCATTTATAGCCCTCAATTCTCTATTTTGTAACCTCGATTAGCTCCGTTTAGCCTTCCTTGATTTGCGTGCACAATCTATCCTTTTTCAGGAGGGTTTTTATGAGAAAATTGACGAATAATGTGAAATCGTGCCTTAAAACTCATTTGAGTTAACTTCGATCAACATTTTGTGTAACAGACTCGGATCAGTATTTTGACGGTCTCAGTGGATCCGTATTGTGATTTGGGACTTGGGCGTATGCCCGGAATCGAATTCGTAAGTCCCTAGCTTGAATTATCACCATTTGTTGAAAACAAGAAGTTTAAAGGTTTAAAGAAATTCTAAGTTTGACCATAGTTTGACTTTGTTGCTACCAGGTCCGGATTCTGGTTCCAGAACTTGGTATAAGTTCATTACAGTATTTATGACTTGTCTGCAAAATTTGTTGCAAAACGAAATTTATTTGACGTGATTCGATCGTCTGATTGTTAAAATGGAAGTTCTTAAGTATCTTTGAAATTTTCATTCCTTTCGTTTTGGTGTCCGATTCGTAGTTCTAGGTGTTATTTTGGTGTTTTGATCGCGCGATCGAGTTCATATAATATTTTGAACTTGTGTGTATGCTTGGTTTGGAGCCCCGAGGCCTCGGGTGAGTTTCAGATAGGTTGCAGATGTTTTTGAACTTAAGGAAATTGCTGGTTTAGCTTCTGCTAGTTAATGATATGTTCTTCTTCGCGATCATGAATATACTCCCGCGATTGCGAAGAGTAATTGGGAACTGGGGAGGAATTGTACTTTGCGAACGTGAAGAGATGGTCACAAAGGTGGAGCAATGGGGGGGGGGGGGGGGGTCATCTCTTCGGGAATACGGCCGTTCCTTCGTGAACGTGTAGTGTTAGAGAGGCGGGTTATGGGAAATGGAAATTACTCTATGCGAACGTGAGCCTAGGCTCACGAACGCGAAGGAGAGGTGGGCTAAGCCTATGCGAACGCATAGGGTATTTCGCGACCGCGTAAGCCAACTAGGCAGTGCCCTTCGCGAACGCATCAGGTATCTCACGTACGCGATGAACACCTGACGCCCAGTCACATAAACTTCTAAAAATTGGGATTTCACCCATTTTTCACCATCTTTCCATTTGAGCTCGGACTAGAGGCAATTTTAAAGAGAAAATTCATCATCCTTTCATAGGTTTGTGTACTTTAACTTAGTCGTTAACGAAGTACACGTGCAGCACTTAATAACTCGCTCACGATCTTGCACAACTTGCTCATGTTCTTGCTATGCCAGGTCAGCCTTACTACACTCAAGATCACTAAGATAATGGTAGAAAGAACACAAGAGAATTTTTAAAGGAAGCTTTGTATTAGAGAGAACTTGAATTGTTTGCTTGGTGAATTACAAATTAATGGTCCCCTTTATATACTAGTATCCTAGGGGCTAGTGTGTAAATATTAATTGTTACACAAGTCCTTAATATTTACAAGATAAGGGCTTTCTCTAGAATTCTCTACAAACCTAGAAGATTCCAAGGATTTTCCTAGCAAATCCATAGGGATCTGGGGTCTTCCAAAAGAAATGTCTATACTTTTCTAGAATCTTCTCACAAATGCTAGCCTTCCTCCTATGTAATCTTCCACGTGGCTTTAATATATGCCAAATGCTCCTATGTGGTATGATGACATGGAGGGTCATCACACTCTCCCCCACTTAATGTTGCAACGACCACGACGCAATGCTGCTGCCTAAACTCCCGGATCTTATCTTTGAATTGCCATAAGTCTTCATATCGTTCCCATGTGGCCTCCTCCGGTGATTTTCCCTTCCATTGTACGAGTAACATAGCGGTGGCTTTTTGCCCTTATTTTTACCTGGCCTGGTAATCCATGATAGCCTCAATCTCCCTATCATGCGAGAAGGTGATAGTTATAGGCGCTCGAATTGATTGGCCCCTACTCGGATCATCCTTATCTTCATGATATGGGTTAAGCATACTGGCATGGAAGACATGGTAGATCTTAAGATACGATGTCATGTCAAGCTTGTAGGAGATTTTGTCTACCTTGAAGAAGAACTTAAATGGCCCTTCATACTTCCGAATCAGATTCTGATGCATGCCCCGTAGTGTCTTGAACTGTCTTGGGTTAAACTTCACCATGACCATATCCCCAACTCTATAGTTCGTGGGATGCCGCTTACGGCCTGCAAACTTCTTCATCTTCTTAGCTACCCCATCCAAGTAGGACTTAGCAGTGTCAAGATGCTCCGCCCATCCTTTGTCCATATAATAAGCCCCCAAATTCTTTCCCTCGAATGCGGTTGGTAATTAATTTGGAGTTTGTGGATGTTGGCCTGTGGCTAGCTCCGCTGAAAGTTATAAGAGAATTGGGCGATGTCTAGGAGCCTTGCCCAATCTTTCTGATGCGCGATTACGTAATACCTCGAGTAGCATTCTAGTAAGTCATTGATCCATTCCGTTTGTCCATCCATATGTGGGGGAAACTAGTGAAAAAGTGCAGTTGCGTGCCAAGTATGTCGAATAACGCTCTCCAAACACTTCCAGTAAAATGGGGGTCTCGATCATTGATAATATGCCTTGGTAAGCCCCAATACTTCACCATGTTCTTAAAGAATAGTTTTGCGGCTTCCTTGGCAGTGCAACCTGGCGAGGCGGGCATGAAGGTGGCTTATTTTACCATAACCATTGGACTTCGGTAGGCAAGTGATAAATTCCATAGTCACGCTTTCCCATGGATGTTCTGCAACTGGTAGTGACTCCAAAAGTCATCCAGGTTTTTGTTGCTCAAACTTGTCTTGTTGACAGACAAGACAAGTCTGTACATAAGACTCTATATCATCTTACATACGTGGCCAATAGTAGACTGACTCAACCAAGGCCCTTATACGACGTTGGCCTGGATGTCCAACCCACATTGTGTCATGACTCTCCCTTATGATTCACCGCCTAATGTCTCCAAACTTAGGCACGTAGACCTGCCAACTTGTTGTAAATAGTAGGCCGTCTTCGACCCAAAAATGTCTCGTATTGCCCTGGTTGGCTAACTTGATAAGTTGTTTGGCTGCTGGATCTTGCTGCATGCCTTCTTTTATATCCTCACGAATGCCCCATCTTGTTGAAGTGATTGCAGTAAGCTCGGTTTTCTGGCTCAAGGCATCGTCTACAATGTTACCTTTGCCCAGCTTATACTCCAGCACATAATCAAATTCGGCCAAGAAATCCTTCCACCTAGCCTGTTTTAGTGTGAGCTTCTTCTGCATCTGAAAGTAGCTAGTATCTACATTGTCAGTCTTGACCACGAACCTCGACCCGAGCAAATAATGTCGCCATGTATGAAGGCAATGCAAAATGGCAGTCATCTTCTTCTGTTGCACCATGTAATGCCTCTTCGTCTCATTTTACTTGCGGCTCTCAAATGTTATGGGATGCTTATCCTGCATCAAGACGCCCCCATTGGCAAAATCATTGGCATCTATATGCACCTAAAATGTTTTGGCAAAGTCAGGTAATGCCAAGACTGGCTCCTCTGTTACAGCTGCCTTGAGGTATTCAAACGCCCTTTGACAATGCTCCGTCCAAACCCATGGCTTGTTCTTCTTTAGAAACTCAGTCAATGGTGCGGCCTTTGTTGAGTAGCCACTGATGAACCGATGATAGTAATTAACAAGGCCAAGGAAGGATCTCAACTCAGTTACCTTTATAAGTGCCTCCCACTCTTGGATAGAACGTACCTTAGCCTCGTCCATGCATAGCTCTCCATTGCTAATAACATGGCCAAAGAAGTACACCTTTGATTGTGCAAAATCATATTTCTTCCTCATGATGTATAGCTCGTTCTCCGGGAATACTTGGAAAACCTTCCTTAAGTGATCCATGTGCTCCTCCAAGGTGTTGTTGTAGATGACTATGTCGTCTAGGTAGATAACCTCAAACTGACCAAGGTAGGGATGAAAAATCTTGTTTACAAGGGTGAAAAATTTGGCCGGTGCATTGGTTAAGTCGAAGGGCATCACCAACCACTCAAATTCTCCATATCTCATCACACATACTATCTTCGGCTCATCCCCTTCTGCAATGCGAACCTAATAGTAGCCCTTGCGAAGATCCACATTGGTAAAGTACTTGGCTTGCCCAAGTCTATCGAACAAGTCAGCAATGAGCGGGATCGTGTACTTATTCTTCATTTTGACCTTATTAAGTGCTCGGTAGTCTATGCACAAGCACAACGATCCATCCTTCTTCTTCTGGAACAATACTGGTGCATCGAAAGGTGCCTTTGATAGGCGAATGTGACCAACATCTAGCAGCTCTTTTAATTGTTTCGTGAGCTCCTCTAGCTCAGGAGATGCCATACGATATGGGGCAAATGCGGGTGGCTTAGCCCCTGGATCCAAGTCAATCTTGTGATTCATCTCTTGCCTAGGCGACAAGTGCTTAGGCAACTCCTCGGGCATGACATGTTTGTTTTTCTCAAGCAACTTCTCTATGCAAGGAGGCAGTGTCTCTTGAAAACTTTTGTATTCCTCTAGACTTATGATGGTTGCCACGAATGTCGGCTCCCCCTTCTTGATCCCCTTGAAAACCCGCATAGCTGAGAGTTGTTCTTGTCTCTGTCCGTGTTGCATAGTCATTATAGGTACCATGCAAGCTCCTTCTCGCTCCATAACCAAGAGATGTTCGAGATAGGGGTCGATCAAAGTATGATAATGTCTAAAGAACGCTTGCCCCAATATGATGTCAAAGATATCTATAGCGGTTACGGTAAAGTTTGTCATACCTTTCCAAGTTCCCAATTTGACACCAACTCCATTAGATACCCCATGAGCATTCTGTACCTTGACATACACAGTCTTGACACGAGAGTTGGTTGGAGAAAGCTTCAATTATAGTCTCTTTGCGGTAGCCTCAGTCACAAAATTATGAGTTGTTCCAGTGTCCACCATTGCACGAGCAGGCTTGTTGTTGATGGTGAGATCTACGTATTGATTGCCATTCTCTTTAGGTTGGATAGCTTTCTTCGTGACATCACCACATAATCCGATCATACCCAACTGTGCAGTTCCCAAACTCTCTCCTTGCGGCTGCTCCTTCCATTCATGGACCATGGCACCAAGGCTCTTTAGGTCGGGACAATTCCTGAAGCCATGCGACCCTCTGCATATGTAACATCCCTTCTTCTCGGTCTGCGCCTTCTTTTCGGCGTAGCCCTGATGGCTACTCGACCTTTTGGAATCTTAAGTCTTGTAATATTATTGTTGTATCTCCTTGCCTTTGCTACGGGCTCCCTCACTTTTGACATTGTTAACCTTTGATTCTTTGCCTTTGCCTTTGTCATGCTTGTCATGCCTGAAATCCATCAATGATTGAGCCTTCACTATGGCTTGGTCTATATCTGTGACTTGTCAGCATTGCAACTCCTGCTTAGACCAATTTCGTAACCTGTCCATGAGGTGAAACAACAAGTCATCATTGGTCAAGTAGGGGATTTGAAGCATAAGAGTAGTGAACTCCTTGACATAGACGCGTATGCTCCCCGTTTGCTTTAACTCCCTAAGTTTGCACCTTACCTCGTCCAAGACATTGTTTGGAAAGAACTGTCGCTTAAACTCGGCTTTGAACTGATCCCACGTGCTAATAGTACATAGACATTTATCCATGTAGGCCATCTTCCTTATCCACCATAGCATGGTAGTCTTTGAGAGGTACAACACTGCATTGTTGATTATGGCCTCGTCGTCCCTCATTTTGTTGTACTTGAAGTAGTTCTCCAAGTGCTAAAGGAAGTTTTCCACTTCTTGTGCATCACGAACACCTTTGAGCATCGAGGGTTTGGGAACCTCGATCTTGGCCTCTTTCGTGACCACAACATTGTTGGCTGCCTCGGTCACGCCAGCATTGACATGCTCCTCGAGTGACTCTATCTTTGCCTTCATAGCATAGATAGTACTCAAAGACTCCATGAGTCTTCACTCTAAGGCAGTGATGGTTTTCCTTAGTTCCATCTCGGTCTGTGTACGTCCCTCCAAGTCATTTCAGATACTCTCAATCTCTTCAAGAGTGTGCCCCTCAAGAACGCTAAGGGTGCCTTCCACCTTCCCCAAGTGTTGGCCAAATATCTCCACGGCATCCATCCTCGCGTTCATGTTCATCACCCACTCTTTACCGAGCGAGAAGTCCTCGGGTAGGACCTCCACTTCATCCTCACTCACCTCAGTGGAAGATAGTTCTTGGGATTTAAGCCCTTTGCTTGATATAACCTCGGGTGGCACCTCCTGGCTACTTGTTGGTGGCATTTCTCTTTTTGTTACGGCCGCTCTTGCCAGAAACATCCTGGATGACGTTGGCTTGGATGTTGGCAACGTTAATTTCTCTGTCGTTCACCATTCCTTTAGTTGCAACCTTTTCTATGATACCACGTCGTCACATCGTTAGTCTTTAACTAAGTACACGTGCGGTGCTTGACAACTCGCTCACGATCTTACAAAACTTCATCAAGTTCTTGCTATGCCAATTCAGCCTTACTACACTCAAGACCGCTAAGATAATTGTAGAAAGCACACAAGAGAATTGTTAAAGGAAGCTTTGTATTAGAGAGAACTTCAATTGTTTGCTTGGTGAACTACATATGAATGGCCCCCTTCATATACTAGTCTCCTTGTCACGCCCCATTTTCTCGCGAAAGCGGGCTTCGACGTGTGACAACAGTTTTAAATTAGGAGGGTATTAAAAGATAAGAGTCGACACCTAACAATTTTTAAGGTGCGTTAGGGCACCTATTTGCAAATAACTTTGTTTGACTAGTCAGTGTCACCAAAGATCGGATAAGGGCTCAAATTATCTCAAAGAGAAAGTGTTAGGCACTCTTCGAAGTCCACGACTGTGGGTCCCGACCAAACTTTCTATGTGGATTACGTGATTAGGCTAGGTGATCAAATAAACAAAGGGAAGTATAGAAGCCAAATAGTCTTATCATAACACATTGGGAATTGGTACAAATCCTAAATGATTAAAAGGATACAAATGCATTGGTCTATGCTAAA